>CANYBF011402185.1:0-13212 GCA_948192965.1 Dalechampia spathulata | reverse complement strand
TGATGATTTGAATTCTTGCAATTGTGATGATGAGTTTGAAGTTGATAATGAATGATTATAAAGAAACTAAATTATTTTGATGGGTGATTGGACTTAACCTTGTGTTAAATTGATGTTTTGGGTAAGTTTTGGAGGTGATTTGAAGATGATTTGGTTATGATTATGAGTTAGGAAGCTTAGGAGGTGTTTAGGTGCTTAAACAAAGTGGTGACAGCAACAAACTCGGGTCAAGTATGATCCAACTCGAGTCGAGTTGGCTGCTGGAAACATGACCCATATAGGCAGCAATAAACTCAAGTCGAGTATGGTTCAACTCGAGTCGAGTTATATGCTGGAAAAATGAGGCCCTTAAAAACAAGAATAAACTCAAGTATAGTAGAGGTCCACTCAAGTTGAGTAAACTCCTAGAAAAGAAAAATAAGTAAAAAAAAAACATAAATGAAATAGTGTACTCAAGTCACATATAGTGATACTCGAGTTAAATTTACCTCTAGAAATGAATTAAAGGTGATAGCAAAATGGGCTGCAATGTACTGAACTCGAGTGTGAAGCTACTTAGGTCGAGTACAATTCTGAAAGATGAATTTTTAATGGTAACGATTATACAAAATGATGTCTTATCTTATTAACATGCTAGATACTTATATGATAGAATTCATATGAAGTGTAAGGTTGAAATCCTTATATAATTGCTTCCTTTATTAAATATGGATACTTTGAAATGATATAAGTGGTTTGAAGGAAGATTTACATGCACCATCAAGGAATTTAGATAAGGGAAAGTCCATTGCAGGTTTGTACTTTCCTTTTCATGACCTTACCGCAGGTCTTGAACTGATGGTCATATGTTTAAATGTTTATGCTATGCTTATGATGAACCCATATAGAGTCCTTAAATGATATGATTCATTTGACTACTTGGGATAACAAAGAATGAGTTTATGTTATGAATGGTATAGTGAGATCATAAATGCATCATTTATGCATCATGTCATGAAACATCCATACATTCGAGCATGCACAGATTATCATGACATGACAGAGAAGTTATAAGGTGGAAAAGAGGAAGGAAAAGAGATGTTATAGAAAAAGAAACATACTGGGTCACAGATTTAATGGATTCCTTCAAGGAATCACAAAGTTAAATAGCCTCTTATGGGAGATGAGGTTCATAGAACCCTACAGTTATCTTGATAAATGGCCTTCTTTGGGAGATGAGTACCGGTACCTACAGGGACCCAGTACGAAAAGGAAATGCGCGTAAAATTGATAATAAGATAAAAGTATAAAGAAATAGAGGGAGAGTGCATAACATGGTTGCATTCTCAGAGCATACATTGTTATCCACTTATGATGATGTTTTGTATGACATTTCATGGAGGAAATGAGGTTATAATGTATTGAGAATGGCAAATTGTGGTCACAATATATTGAATTATGTATGTGTTTAACAACTGAAGAGTAATATAAAGATAGTAAGTTATGCCATTGATATACTATTTGTCATTGGATTACTATTATTCTTTTTAAGTGTTTATATATGATTTAATTGATGTTATTTATTCATTTTATAGCACCACTAAGTTTTATACTCAGCGTTTGTCAATTGATGAATGCAAGACCTAGTTCGATTGGGGAGCGACAAGAGTAGCTAATCTATAGTTGGCTAAGGTCGGGTCTTTTGTAAAGCCTTATCCTAGATGCAGGCTGGACTCGTCTAATATACTTCGTTGTGTATATGTAAATATGCAACTTATTTAAGTTAACCTTAGTGGCAGTAGTAATTTGTAATATCTTTGTATGTGGTATCATATTGGTGTTATGATGATATACTTAAGACATGTAGAACATGTATGTTTGATGATCCAATAAGAATGTATATGGTGTATTGATAATCCATATGGAATTACGAGTGTTCTATTTATCCGAATTGTTTTATGGATGTGACTTAAGTAAATAAAACAAAAAGTAAAACGGGGGTAAAGATAGATCCCTTGTAGAACAATTAATGAATTCGTTATTTATGGAGTTTATTAACTGTTCTACGAGAGCATGTTGCACCGAGTCCGGGTGTGACATGTTTTAGTGGTATCAGAGCCGACACCTCTCCTAGTACGGTGTGGTTTGGGGATGAACCAAGCGGAAGCTGGTGGGCATGTGACACCCATGGCTAACGAGGGTGGGGAGTGATCGTCGGTGCCAAAAAGAGCACAAACAAGGAGCGGCTCCTGGCAGGCTTCTAGGCGGAGGGGCACATGAATGAACTGATCCCACACCCGAAAAAGAGGGATCTCGAGACTGTGTAAGGATGGGGTTGCATAGTTGAGTGATTTTGAGATTGTGCAGGTATGGGACTGTGCAATCGAGAATAGCTTAAGTGATTAGATAGATATTATCCATATCAACAAGGTGCACCTACCTTTTTGATGCTCATTCCGTAAGAACTCCATAGTTAAACGTGCTTGACATGGAGCAATTATAGGATGAGTGACCTCCTGGGAAGTTTTCTCGGGAAGCATGTGAGTGAGGATAAAGCATGCTGGAAAGGTCTTCATGGCTAAGAGTAGTAGGATTTGGACTAATGGTATAGTTTCTGTTTATCGACCCACCTAGCCACAGGGATTTGCTGAGTGGTCTAGTGATATACTAGATAGAGTAGGGTTAGACCCCTTTTTTTTATGATTATGGCAGAGACGATTCCAGGGCTGAATAGAGTGAGGTGGGGTTAGTTTGGACACTTAAGTGGTAGTTTACTTTTACTATAAGTAAGAATTCTAAGCCACTTTTGTAGGTTTTTAACTTAGAAAAGTTGTATTTTTGCCTAATTTTTGCATAAGGTTTTTGGCTCATTGGGTCACTGATTTTGCTTTGCACCTTAAGTTTTACCTGAACTACCCTCTTGGGTTTTTAGCTTAGTAGGTTACTTTAATTTTTGCCTGAGCAACCTTTTACAAGGTTTTTAACTTAGCGAGATTTATTGTTGTTCTGTTTTTCTCTTTCTTCTTTTTTTCTTTTTTTTTATAGATCTTGCTTCAGGAGAAGCTGGGGATCCTAGCAGCACCAACAAGTGATTCATAAAAGTATGCAACTCATAGCTATATGTGGAGAGGCTACACGTTTTACAAGATGAGGATGTTAACATTTGATGGTTGGGTCAAATGGATGGGAGCCATCCCTGAGAGTGAGGTCAGGTGGACCTGTCTATGGTGACACATCTGGCATGTGATGATGAGGACACACACAGACTACATTCTACTATTAGGATTCTGACGCTACACTCATTACAATCCTACTAGAGTTTATCATTAATATGGTCATAGATAGATTATCCCTTAGCTTACTAAGTTTGAAGGAGGATGACTATTATCCTGCTTTTTGGATCATGTAGAGAGGACTTGGTCTCGCTATAGGATCATGTCAATAGAGATTCCTTGAGCTGGATCTACTATAAATGATGAGTATAAGTTATGGGTGTTGTGCTATACTTAGGATTTTATACTGCAAAACTATTAGGTAAAAAAATTATGCAACAAAGAAATACGATGCTTTGTGTTTGAAACAAGTATTTCTTATGGCTAAGTTTATGAACATGTATTCCATTTATATTAATGAGATTAAAACATTTACATGAAAAAAGTTAAAATCGTCACAAAGGTTCCCCGATATGCATCAGACTTAACCCCTGTCATTGACCAGTGCCGCATGAGATTTTTGGATCAATTATTTTGATGCTCTCTTTTTGCTTTAAGAGCTCTAACTTTTGTATCAGCCATCCAAGCAGATTTTTAACTCATCGAGCAAGCATTTTTCCTTTATCTTAACTTTTATGTGAACTGCCTATACAGGTTTTCAGCTTATTAGACTTTTTACTTTTTTTATTTTGCTTTCTTTTTACCCTTTGCTCTAGAAAAAATACTTCTTCAACCAGTCAAGGTTGACAGGTTCAGAGAACTTGTTACCCTTTAAATCTGAAATGCGGATAATGCCTTTGGATAGGATCTTCTTAACTAAGAATGAACCCTTCCAATTAGGTTTGAACTTTCCACTCAAGTAGTAGATAGCCAATCTAACTTGCTTCAGAACTGGATCACCTTCATATATAGCAACTTGCTTGACCTTCTTATTGACTGCATTTGCTATGCACTTCTCACAGAGTTGTAAATGATCCAGAGCCTTCAACCGCTTCTCATTAATAGCAACCAGCTATTCATACCTAGCCCTCTTCCACTCAGCCTCTGATAACTGATCTTCCAAAACAACCCGAAGAGACTTTAACTCCACTTTAACTAGCAATACAACTTTTATCCTATAAACTAAAGAGTATGGGGATGCACTCATTGGACTCCTTGTAGTGGTTCTATAACCACGTAAAGTAAATGGCAGCTGCTATACCAATCTCTGTAAGTCTATACTACTTTGGCCAAGATCCGCTTGATCATCTTATTGGCAGCCTTGACTACCCCATTAGCTTGAGGGTAATATGGAGAGGATCAATGATGCTTAATCCTATATCTACCTAATAAGTCAAACACCTAGCCTTGGAATTGTACTCCATTATTGGACACCAAGTGATATGGTATCTTATATCAACATATGAGATTCTTCTCTATAAACTTGGTAACCTGCTTTGCACCCAGTTTACTACAGGATTCTGCCTCCACCAACTTAGAAAAGTAGTCAACAACCACTAATATGTATCGATGCCTATTAGAAGCATTATGATGGATCTCACATATGATATTGATTCCCCAAGCAGAGAAAGGCAATGACATCATCAAATTTTGCAATTCAATTGATGGTATGTAACTCAGATCTTCATGAATCTAGCACTCTTGGTATCACTATATAAATTATGCATACTATGTCTCCATGGTAAGCCAAAAATACCCTTGGTGCAGGATCTTTTTGTATAGAGCAAATCCATTCATGTGGAATCCGTATACACCAGCGCGTATAGTCTACATGACTGATTCAATCTCTTTCCCCGATATGCATTAAAGTTGCAGACCATCGACTGTTCTTTTGTAAAGAACTCTTTGATGCCAGGTAAAATTGGTTGTTAGCCTTCATAAAGTTAGCTTATCAGTATTATTAGCTTCATCGAGATAAGCATCAATTCTCAAAAAGTTTATGGTATCAACATACCATCTAATCTTATTGGTTTACCACCATAACTGTCGCACCCTAATTTTGGACCGGCTTGACTCAGATCGGGTTCGGGATGATTCTAGACCATTTCGGGTTGGTTTTGGACCATCTCGGGTTGATTCTGGACCATTCCAAGCCGTTCTGGGCCAACCCTAGCCCATTTTAGGATGACACGCGCCGCGTATGTTTTAGCCCCACCACATATGTCCAAACATACGCGATCGCGTATGTTTTTAAGGTTTAGCATATGTGGGAATACGCGATCGCGTATGTTTTAGGGTTTAGCATATGTTGACATATGCGATCGCGTATGTCTTCGGGGCAGCAATTTTAAAAGCTTTGGAACTTCATTCTGAACCAGTTGGCATTTTTGAGGGTTTCAAGACTTAACCTAATTAATTTCCGGCGGCCGTCAAGCATAAAAAAAGAGGATTAATCATTTTCTTAACCTGATTTTGATACTTTCTAAGCATTAGGGTTAATCAATCCAATTAAAAATCACTTAGACTTAGGTGGTTTAATCCCTAAACTTGGAGCTCAGATTATTGTTTTCTTCCCATACACTTGGAGCGTAGGAGAATCTACAAGAGGTTGGTATTTTAATATTGTTATTATTTTGTTATTATTGTTATTATTTTGATATTATTTTCATGTCATTTTATTATTATTTACGTATTCTTTATGTATTATTCCCGTATTATTTTCATATTTAGTTGTTTTATTTTCATTTTTATTTATCATGTGCGATCGCGTATGATAATCTCAATATCATATGCGATCGCGTATGATATTCCCCGATCGCGTATGTTATATTTAGTCTTATTTTGATTGTCGAATGCCATATGTTATGTTTTAAACTTGCGTGTATGATTTGTTTTGCTTTTTGCTTCGATCGCTTATGACCATGTGCGATCGCGTATGATCTTCACAATATCATACGCGACCGCGTATGATCTTGAGTTTCCAATTTTACTTTTCGATTTCCGTATTTTCCTTGTGATGTTTTAGGCATGTTTGTGCAAATTGCGCATTAATTTCATGATTAATATTATTACTATGTTTGTTTTTGTTCCTTTTTATGTGTTTGATTTGATTTTACAGTTATTAGGTTAATTTGGAAGAAGTAGATGGTACGGGCCCGAGGCCCAATCAAGATGAAAACCCATTTGGACTATGAAGAGAGTAATTGGGCCTTGGGCCCAGAATTAGTGTTTTTATTGTTTTTTATTTTTGGTTGGGTTGTATTAAATACCCAAATTGCCTTATTTTGTTTATTTGTTCTTTTATTTATTTGCTTTTGGGTGGGTTGTATTTGCCCACATTTTATTTTTAGCATTTAATTTTCTGCACTTTATGCTTTCTTTATGCTTTCCATAACATGTGATATGCCTCTTTGTATGCCTTATGCCATGAAAAGTATGCTAATCAAACTTAAACCTAAATGCGTGCTTAGGAGTTTTCTTTAAAATTAAACAAAATGAACATAATAAGATGGAATACGAATAAATTTGAAATCCTGAACCCATTCTCTGAAGAAATTCAGGCCGCTTTCCAACACAGGAAGGCCCGGGTTTTATTTCCTGGTTGTCTAGACATTCAATTGAATCGATAAAAACAACTAGGTGGCGACTCCATTAATAAGCTCAATGCGTTGTTTTCAAAATTAAAATGGGATACGCCATTGAGAGCAAGCACCACGACATTTAACGCTGAACAGCGTGCAGCGCTCCCACGTCCGAGATGCGCTACTCTTACAGAGTGTTAGTGGAAAAAGATGAGAAGATGATTTATGTGTAAAATAAAGTATTTAAAGGTATTTAAAGAGTATTAAAGACATATAGAAGGATATGATTGGAGGAAAATGCATGGAATATGTATAAATATATGTATTTGGAGAGTGATTAAGTGGGCTAGGATCAAGTGGGCGAGGGTGCATAGAAGTTAAGTTGGAACCACCCTACATTAAAACATATTCTGCACGGTTTTTATTTCATTACTCATCAAAACACCCATTTCCTCCCTATTTCTTATTTTGACAGAAAATCTGATCTCCTTTCTCCTCCTTTCATCTTCATTTTCTTCCATTTTCCTCCATTTTCTTACTTCACCTTCATACTTTCTGATCTTTTTCTTTTTTCACTCAATACTAACATCATTTTTACTTCTATTTTCAAGTAATAATGAGACCCATATGTGTTATTTAAGCTTTAGCCGAAATACCTTCTTTTTGATTCTTCAAGTTTAGTGGCTAAACTCACTAAAGCGATAAGTTTGCTTACAAACCGTAACATATAAAGCTTCAAACTTCCATTTCTTTGGCCGATCTAGCTCCATTGATGTATAAGCATGTGTGGGTTGAGTAGATCAAGTTTATCAAGCTACAAACAAGCTAAGGCATGAAGATCGGGATAGATTGGAGACCAGATCAAGAAAAAGATCATATTTTTAGTTGTTTTTCTTTCATTTTCTTGAAGATGAGTATTATTGATGGTGATTGGGTGTTAGATTTAGTTGATTTATGGATTTTGTGTATGAAATTTATCTTGGCCGAATTATGTTAATGTTAGATCTTTAGGTTTGAGTTTGGTTTTTATGCTTTGAAAATCATGTATGTGAAGTGAAAGGGAAAATATTGGATTATGTGTGTTGTGTGTGATGTGTTGAGTTTTTAAATGCATGACCGAATTAATATGAAGAAAATAAGTTTTTTAAAAAAATGGTTGGATCTAAATCACTTAAAATTCAAAATGGTTTAAATTTGTAAAATTTTATTTACATGCGTTTTGAACTTAAATGATGATCTATGATTATTGACTTAAACATGAAGTTAAAATTGAAATTTATTTGCTGTTTGAAGGATGTTGTATAAGACATTTACATGATTTTTGGATTTAAGATACATTTTTATTATATTAAATGGAGTATAAAAGAAGTATTCAACATATCAAGATTATTATACTTGAAAGCTCAATTAATTTAACATGTTAAGTATCATTAGGAAGTTTTATGAGCCAATTGAGTAAATGGATTAAATGGTTTAATTATATGGCTAAAATTTATGTATGTTGGTGTTTAAAAATTATGGGTTAAGAAGTAATTTCAATGATTAAATGAAGTCATGTTAAGATTGAGGGCCTAATTACTTAGCAAACAAAATATAACAATTGTTTTAAGAAGCTTAGTTAATTAATAAATAGTATGAAAGGTTTAATGGATCTATTTTTTTTAAGTATGTTAAGAGTAATTTAAAAGAAGGTAGGAACAAATAAAAAAAAATTGGGGGATTAAAAAAAATAATTAATTAACTAAGGTTAAAATAAATTTTATGGAAGTTTATTGATTTAATTGATTAAAAAATAATAATAACTGAAAGATTTATGATTTATAAATACTCAAATTGAATGATTTAATTAAAATATTAAGTAAATAAAAGACTTATAGTATGAAATGGTTTATATGAGTAGATTTTAGTTTATTAAATAAATGAAAGGTAAAAAGCCAAGTGTTTTGTATTATAACATGTATTTTTATAAGTGTTTTAATTATTATGATTAAGTTGGATAATTTAAATTTAGAACATAAATTATATGAGGGTATGATTTGTGCTATACATGCAAATAGGATGTATGAATAAGTAGTTTAAAACATGTGAAATATATTAAGTCTTTTGAATTTGGTTATTTAAATGATTAAATGAAGGAAAAGAAAAAAAAATATATATTTAATTTATGGTTCATTTTATTTTAATTAAAGTGAATAATATGGATATAAAAAAATTAATATTATGAGCATTTTATATGAACTAAATTTGTTGTTTAATGATATAAAGTTTATTTATGTTGATAATTAAATGGGAATGTCATAAGATATTATTGAATCAAGTTTACTAATATAAGTATAATGCTTTGAAGTGTTATATATATTTGTGTATTATTTTATAATACCATATGAATTTAAAAAAATAAAAATAAAAGTCTTATTATTTAAAAAGAAACAAAATAAAGATATAATTTATATAAGATTTTGAATAGAAAAAAAAATAGTGTTTACGTTGATTAAGGAAGTTTTATACTTACAAATTAAATGATGAAAAATTAAATAAGGTATAATTTTCAATAGTATGAAAACTATATTTAATTGATATCATATATATATTATAAATTGATTTGAATTATATGATATCAAATATGGTTAGTATGTGCAGTGATGCAAATGTAAATGATAATATGATTTTTCCTAATAGATATTATAATAAGTGGTTTAAATTGATAAGTAATTGACTATTTTACAGTGATATAAGAATCACTAGATAAGATGATTAACCATGAAATTAAATTTATTAATTAAAGATAAATATTTAATTTATGATTTATGTGATTCAAAGGAAATTCAACACATTTCATTGGAGGAATTAATTTAAGGAATGGAAATTAGGTTTGTGCTATTTAATTTGCTGACTCCTTAAGAATGGATCGACAGGTAAGTATTAACTTACCTTGATAAATAACATATGATTACATGTTATATTTTATATTTTTATACGTTATGAATATGCATGATAAATGTTAAATAGAAAATGAATTCTATAGAATTTATATTATATAATATATGATGAAACCAATTATTTAATAATGTTAATTAATTAAGTTCATGTTTATAAGGAATAATTTGATGAGTATCTATGTTATTAAGATGCTATTATATTATGATGATGAATGTTACTAATATATTTAGAATAATTACAAAAGGAAATAAATGATGCATTTTGATATTATAATTTATTAAGATTATCATATATAGAATTTTGAATACAATATTATGGTAAATTTTGATGAATGATAAGATTATTATAATTATTGATATCAATTGTATACAATAGTTTATGCATAATATTATATTCTGATGCATATATTTTCAGCATGACATCAAAATATATTAATTATAAATCATGCAATGAATTATACAAATAAGAAGATACAAATATGTGTTAGTATAAAATGTTATAAAATATGAAGTATAGATATGAAAAGTTTATAAGGGTGTGTTAAGTAATAGTTATGGGTATCATTACCATTAAGGCATCAGAGACTAAAATTTAATAATATTACAATAATGAATGAATTATTATATTCATGGTTTAGAATTATTTTAAATAAGGTGTTATACCTATGATATGTGATGAGGTATGAATAGTAAATTATTAATGATAAATTGATGGTTAAAAATATCATGACCTACTCATAAAGGTCAATGATCGATATGTTAATATTTTATATTATGAGACAATCTTTATTATATTGGATATCAATGAATGTACGAAATGAATGATATTTTATCATGATGCTTACATATTATTATCATAGCATCATGACATAATGCATACATATCATGTCATGAAACATTAATGGACATATTCATAATCATGGCATGATATGGAGAAATAAGGAAGGAGGAAAATGAGCGAAAATGAGGAAATGATAGATAAAAAGGGTACTTGGGCATTATGAAATGAATTTCTATGGGAAATGAATGGAAAGGAAAATGATATGAAATCAATGAAATGAATGTGAAATAGGTTCTAGTTTGTTGAACCATAGTAATGATATGAAATGAAATGAAAGACCCAGTACCAAGCGCGCATATGAAATGGCCCAGTCTGCGAAAGGGTATATGAAATGAAATGAAATGTTACAGGAAAATAAGAGGGAGAATACATAACATAAATGCATTTTCACACATAAACAGCATCATTAATATATCATGCAAGTATAGAGAATGGTGATGATGGAAATATTAGAAATGCATATGAATGAATGTTACAAAAACATGATGATTTCTATATGGTATGTTACTCAAATGAAGAATGCAGAATATGGGCATGCTCACAATAATGATGAAATAAAATGATACAGGAAACCAATGAAAGTACATGGCAAATTGATATTTATAATACATACAATATTGCATTGTTACATAATGATTCAAATACAATGAACGACATTGAGAGTATGATGTTATTTATTGATAATATTTATATGTTAAATGTTGATAGAGTTAATGATTCATATACTAAATTATCTTATGATTTGCTATTAAAGAGGGAATTCATGACAAGTGATAAAATGACATTAAAATATTTGTAAAATTTAATTATATTTTGATAATGTCTATAGCATGATGATATTGGGTTTGAATATATGTTAAAGTATGATATAATATTATGAAATTTATGATGGAGTGATGTTGAAAGTACACGACACTTTAATGTTAATATTATATTATAGAGATTTTAGAAGTAGAGTTAAAAACTTGTGCTTATAAGTATTAGTCATAATGAAGATTGCAATATGATATAAATAATTGGTGAATTATGATGATTATAATATATGAACATATTATGGAAATATTTTACAATAATGGGATCGTGAATATTAATATATGATAATTAATTAAGTATACATGTTAAAAGATTATATTACTATAAGGTAATTCGAAAAATGTTATTGATTTAAGGAAAACACGGAACGAGTAGCATGATAACAAATTTACTTAGTTTTGTCAAAATGAATTATGTTCTAAGTATTTCAGTGAACAAATCATTATGGTTATAAATAAGAGATGTACAAAAATAGTATGTTAAATACTTATATGTTGAAGTGATAAAAAATGATGATTAAGGTTATTAAATCTTTTATATATAGTAGATATGTTTATTATGTTTATGTTTATAGCACCACTAAATGAAATACTCAACGTTCATCATTTGATGGATGCAGGTTAATAGATAGATGGAACGCGCAGATTCCAAAGCACCAATTCAGCAGGGCTTCCTTTGAAGGCGAGGATTTGGATCCGATTTAAGTTTTATAAAATATTGATAAGTAATTTAAAATAGAGATTAAGGCAGTGAATGCAAATATGAAATGTGAGATTAATATTCTAATATGTTTTCATAGACTTAAAATATAATACGAGTGTTACATGAAAAAAAAAACAAATTCACATCCCTTGTAGGGTAATTAATGGTTTCCATTTGATTGGTAATCATTAATTACTTTACGGGAACATGTCATACTGCAGAAAGGTGTGACACATTAAGCATCATTTCTTATATGATAATGTATAAAAAGGGAAGGTTGTATTAGAATTTGTTGATACAACTCATCAACTTGCAAATATTTTTATGAAACCCCTAAGTGAAGAGCGTTTAAATTTTATCAAACATGAACTAGGGATAGATGAATCATTGTTGAACTAAGCAAGGCTTGCAAAGCTCATAGATCGAGGATCGTATTTGGAGCAAAAGCGTGGACTTCTCGAGGGGCTTCCTCGAGGAATGATACAGACTCAAAAGAGTCATAAGGGAGTCACCACCAGATGGTTCTGGATTGGTTCAACCGACCTAGAGCATGAGTGCCAGTTAAACCCTTCAGAGATTGGGTTTGGGTGGTGAAGATCTATTTCTATGAGTTTCCAAAATCGATTTTACCATTATAATTAGAGTTAATTATCCTAAGCAAGCAAGCATACGAGCATATATGTAAGCATACAGTGTGACATATGATTTAGTGTAGTACGATTGCACGTATAATGGTATATAATGCTATATGGCATTTGGATGACATGGCATATGCATGACATGTGAAAATGATGACATAATAGAATGACATGGCATATGCATGACATGATATAATAATGATGACATAATAACATGACATATGAGATGAATAACATAGCATGTGCATGACATATGAAATATATGAAATGACATGACATATGTATGACATGGTATAGTAATGTGTATCTGAATTGACATTCAACATGGCATATGATGTGGCATACGATATGGCATATGACATGGCATGGCATAATGGCATAGCAGTTTGGCATGGTATATCGACATATAATATGAAAAATAGTAAGTTGTGAGCGCCGGTTTCTGCCGGTGCCCAGAGCGAGGCTTGCGAAAGTCACGGACCGGGGACCGCACTTGGAGCGAAAGGCAGTCTTCCTAAGGGGTTCCCTTAGGGAATGATACGGACTCGAAAGAGTCGCAAGGAGTCG
>CANYBF011402170.1:0-21161 GCA_948192965.1 Dalechampia spathulata | reverse complement strand
GATTAGAGAGCTTAGTTACTATTACTAAGCAGGCTATTTTAGAAAGAAGAAGAGAGGATTTAGAGAGACATATTTTAGAAAGAGAAGTGTTTATTTCTTTCAAGCTTACTTCATTACAAGGGGAAGGACTCCTTTTATAACTGAAGGAGTCTGAATACAGCCAAACTACTTTTTTGGGGCTTATCCATCCACTATGGACGGCTGACTCATAGCCTAATACAACCAAATAATGATAAGGCTATAGAAGAAGAGAAAATGTCATAATTAAATTGATAAGTTAACTTGAATTGCTAATGTAATTAGAAAAAAGCAAATCCTCACTTCTTAACTAACAACATAACATGCATAAAGCATAAAACCAAAAAGGTCATTTATTGAACAAAATTGAATGTGCCTTTAAAGGCTTACAAGAGCTTCTATTTATACTAGTTTTTAACCCTAGTCATTCAAGGACATGAAAGTTTACTCCAAGGAGAGCTTGGCTAACCTATTCCTACTTTAGCTTGGAAGATAAATAAATAAAATAAAGCAAATATTACATGAAAATTCACATAAGCCAATTAGGCCAAGAATTGTCCTATCTTCCTTTCCTTATTAGGTTCTTAACATGCCTAACTTATGGCCTAGTATGCCTAACTCTTTCATAGGCTTATAAAATAAGGCTATAGCTTCATAATTAGAGCTAAATGGAATACTTTAGGCTCCATTCTCTTTTAATCTTGCCTCAAGCAATATTATGGCCTTAGGTGTCACTTTAAGCTCTAAATAGCACTTGTAAAAGGCATGTTCTTACAGCTCCATTGTTATTTGTCCTTGAATGAATAAGTTCATGATTGCTTTATATCTCTTGGTTGGTGGCCTTGTAACCAGACCACTTGGAAGAGTTAGTGGTTCTTCCTTTAAGCTCTTTATGTTCTCTTGAACTCCATGTAGATTTATATCATTAGATAAGAATCCTAGTTTAAGTAAAAATCTTAATTGAATTAGAACTCTTTGATTTCAGCTTTTTGATGACTTTGATCCATGATAGGATTTCCTTGAAGAGGAAGCTCCTAATGGAAGTAGGAATCCTAGTTAAATTATGACTCTTTGATTTCAGCGCTCTAATGAATCTTATCCATGATAGGATTTCCTTGAAGAGCAAGTTCCTTATTAAAGTAGGAATCCTAGTGAAATTAGGGCTCTTTGATTTCAGCTCTCTTATGACTTTGACCCATGATAGGATTTCCTTAAAGAGCAAGCTCCTAATGAAAGTAGGAATCCTAGTTGGATTAGGACTCTTTGATTTTAGCTCTCTAATGACTTTGATCCATGATAGGTTTTCTTGAAGAGCAAGTTCCTTATTGAAGTAAGAATCCTAGTTGAATTAAGATTCCTTGATTTTAGCTCTTTGATGACTTTGACTAATGATAGAATTTCATTGGAGAGTAAGTTTGACTTTATTCTACTCAAACCATTAGATTTATCAATTGTAAATCTGGACCTCCATCTGAAATGCTTCCAGTTGATCCCATGATTGAATTTAAAATTCTTATTGTATTGATGTAGAATATTCATGGTATGTGTCGTATCACCTCTTCAATCTGTTTTCATGTATGATGATTGCAATGATCCATGAAAAATATGTTTTTATAAATATTTAAATGTTTGCACTTTTTCACCAATAGTCCTGTTCATGACTTGTTTTCAGGTCGTTGCTATCCCAGAACCCAAGCCAAGGTCATACTAATTGAGTCCTATCTTAGAAAAGATATTGTAGAACATGAAATTTGTTCTTGGCAAAGGTTTGGACCATTACCAGTAAGGTCTGGTGGTACTGCATTGGGTTTGACCCTATACTTCAGATAAAAAGAGGGGAGAAACCTAGTATGACCAAGTTCCTTTGTTACCTAACTTAGATGACTTCTTTAATAAGTAGTTCACCATCTTTGGTGATGTTTATGACCTGATAACCTTGTTAGAGTCTAAGAAGGTCACTGCCACTTCTTCTTTCATCAACCTTGATGATGATTTCTAGATTTTTGGAGATGTTGCTGATCTCACCATTAGTCATCTTAAGTCAGAGCCTACTATAGCTACTACATTGGAGCCCAAGCTGCGGAGTTTGTATATGGGTGATTTGTTACTTTAAAAGGTCTATACTAGGACATTGCCATCTTAGTAGATAACACTTTTGATGAGATTTACTATGATGGCGATCATGTCCCTATCTTTGTACTTTTCAATGATGATGTAATCCCTTCAAAGTTTAATGCAATAAAAAATAATTTTACTTGTGTTTACGATATGTATTCTAATGGAATTATGCATGAACATAAGCATTACATGAACATTTTTTATATTAATGCATCAAACATTAAAACTGTTAACATTGACATAGATAACAAGCCTTATCCTCTCCATATTGCATTTAACTTAATTCCTAATGAGAGAATAGAAATCATCAAAATGTTGAAATAACATATAAAAGCCTTTGCTCTAGGCTATAAAGATATGTTGGGTATCGATAGAACTATTGTAGAACACAGAATTCTAATTAAGCCTGGGTTCCTATGAAACAGAAGCTATGTTAGCTCTGATTAGAATGTTAATGAGGATATCTTGATGTAATTGGAAGATAAGTTCCTTGAAGTGGTTGACTATCCTGAATGGTTGGTTAATATGGTTTTAGTTCCTAAGAAACATAGTAAGTTCAGGGTTTACATAGATTATGAAGTACTTGTATGAAGCTTCTTCATTGGTGGGGAAGCTTTCAAGGTGACTTATCCTATTATCTAAGTTTGATGTGTCATACATCACTAAGAAGGTCATCAAAGGTAGAGCGATTGTTGAATTCTTAGCATTCAGGCTAGTGGATGACTATGAGACTTTTGAACTGAACTTCCCAGATGAGCACTTGGGGGCAGTTGGCATCTATAAATGATAGTTGTATTTTGATGGTGAAGTCAATAAAAGAGGTGTAGGAATAGGAGTTTTGTTGATCACTCCTAAAGCTAAACTAAGCATGTTGAGTGTGAGGCATGTCTTTTTAGGCTCAAAGTTTTGCTAATTATTGATGTCCAAGAAGTTGAGAGTTTTGGTCATTCAATGCTAGTCATTCACCAATCCACGATCAAGTGGGACGTCAAGGAAGAGAGGCTTAAGCCTTATTCTAATTACATGAACCTCATGGTTTGCAATGTTAGCTCATGAAAATTCATTCATACTCCACAAGATGAGAATTAGATGGCTGATGCTTTGGCCACACTTGCTTCACTATGCAAATGACCATAAAGTTAGATGTAGCCTATAATCATTGAGCAGTCAAGGATTCCTTACTATGAGGGAGAGCAAATTATACTGCTAGACAAGTAAGAAGAGGCTTTTATGGTATGATGATATCATTAACTTTTTTGAGAACCAATGCTTATCCCAAAGAAGCTAATAAGACAAATAAGTTAGGTTTATGGAGGTTAGCAGCTAACTTAACCTAGCATTATGGTGTTCTCTACAGAAGAACAGCTGATGGTCTGCAACTTTGATGCATATCAGGGAAAGAGATCAAAATGATTATGTGAATGGTATTCAGAAAGATCTTATGCCAAGGTTATTTCTAGGGAACAATGAAGATAAACTGCATGCACTTTATTTAATCATATCATGATACAAGATTCATAGAGATAGACAACTTGTAGAATTTGACAATATCATGGCCTTTCTCAACTTAGGAAATTCACATCATGGGTGAGATTCATTCTAATGCTTCTAATAGACATTGATACATACTGGTGGCTATGGATTACTTCTCTAAGTGGGTGCAAGTAAAATATTGATATGGTTCTACATGGGATTCAAGAGAACACAAGGAGCTTGAAAGAGGACCCACTAACTCTTCCAAGTGGTCCAGCCACAAGGTCACAAGCTAATAAATTTAAAGTAGCTATGAACTTATTTATTCAAGAACAAATAATAATAGAGCTGCAAGAACAGGCTTTCTACAAGTGCTATTTGGAGCTTAAAGAGGTGCCTAAGGCCATAATATTGCTTGGGGCTAATTTAGAAAAGAATGGAGCCTAAAGGATGCCATTTGGGTTTAATTACAAAGCCATAGCCTTATTTCATAAGCCTATGGAGTAGTTAGGTATGTTGGGCCACAAGTTAGGCCAGTTGAGGACCCAATAAGGAAAGGAAGCTAGGCCAATTAGTAGCCTAATGAGCTTATAGGAATTTCCATGTAATTATAGCATTATTTTAATTTATTTATTTATCTTTTAAGTTAGAGTAGGAATAGAAGACCAAGTCCTCCTTGGATTAATTTATTTATTTATCTTTTAAGAAAAGTAACACTAAACATCCATTGAACTATTTAACTCTATTTTGTTATTTAATAAGCATATATTATACATATTTTGAAGAAATAATTCAAAGCTTAAAAAATTAAAAAGATTTACTAAAAGAACATAAATAAAAAAGTGAAATTTTAAATCCTTAAACTATCAAGGAAGGATTCTAATAATTTAAAATATCTAAATTTAAAATCATCAAATCTAAAAATCATGTCAACTTACAATGGTTGAAGGAATATAATTTTGAACATAAAGGTTAAGTAAGGTATAGTTGTGATTTGAAGATACAAAAATGACTTTTGAAAATAAGAAATAATCTTGAAAGATAATTTTATTCTTACGTGAATTTGATATAATTTTGAGATTATATAAAATGTGATATATTTTATTGTTTATAAGAGTGAAAATGACATTTTTCAAATGATTTTTAAGAGTTACATAGTCCAATAAATGAAAATTCAGTGTTGATTTATCTGAGTATTTTTAAAATGGTTTATTTGACTTTTTTATATAAGTTTAAAAGAGAAATTTGACCTTTAACTTAAAAATTCAAAGTTGATTTATTTATAAAATTAAAAAATGATTTATTTAACGTTTTAATACAAGAGAATCTTACCCTTAACTTGAAAGTTTATGATTAATTTGACCAAAAAATTAAAAAATAATGACTTATTTGACACTTCTATACAAGTTTAAGGGGGAATTTGACCCTTCATTCAAAAGAAAATTCTTCTTCTACCATCTTCTCTTATTCCATTTTCTTTTACACATTCAAGTTTAACTAAACACTAATTTTAGAATCCACTCATTCAAAATTAGTCTTAAGAATACTCATACAAGTTTAACCTTAATTTAGTAATCATGCATTTCATTTTTTTCCATGTCAAATTTTTATTTTTCAATGTGGCAACCGATTTAAAATATTTAATCATAACAAATTTCTCAATTCACATATTTAACTGTAACTTTTAAAAATTTATACATTAACTTATCAAATTTTGTAAAATTCACATTCCACCATTTTCATTATCTTTATTTTTAAAGAAAGCTTTTTATCACTTGAAAGAGAGAACTCAAAATACCATTCATAATTTTAAACCACTTTGAATAATTGAAAAGGGAAATAATTTTTCATTTATGCCAAATATAATTGTTATTATTATTTATTATTTATTATTTATTTTTGCCTTTATTCTTTTGCTTTCTAGATCCTACAGTGCTAGTTTGTGGATCTCTTCAATCATTAAGAATTCCTAAAAGATAACTTCAAATATATTTTCCTTATAGATATTTGGCACTGTAATAAATATGTTGCTATATTTCTTTATAAAAGGTTTTTTACATGAAGATGATATTTTTACATTATGATTAATTTAGTTTGATGATAGATTTAATCTAAAATGAATGGAGAAGGTAATAATCTTTCAAGTCCTATGTTAAAAAAACACCTAGTTCCTTATAAAGGATAATACATAGATATTTCGATAAATAAAGATATTTTATCTATGAATGAATGTCATATCTATGAAATTAAAACCAACAACAACTTTTGATGATGAGATTTATCATCCAAACTCCAAGAGACATGTATATATTAATAAGAATACTATATTGATGAAAACATACAAAAGTCTCTAATATGTATTAGTTTTTATAGTTTTGATATCTGATAAGCAGGTTCATGTTTTTAAGGGTAAGCTTTATGGTGGTAACTGCAGTTGATGCTTTTTCATCTTATTAGAAAAATGAACAAAACCACCCCTCAACTAAACATTCCTTTACTACTTATTAATTTGTTTTTTCCTTTTATCTTTCCAAGCAAGGGAAATGTGTTAGTAACTCATTTTTTTATTTTAATTAAATTGTTCAAAGAAAGAGGAAGAGATATGCATTGATCCCTTATCAGTACACTTTCTCTCTCTATGCTTGTATCCATCAAGAGCTTGAAAAATCATATAAATTTTTTCAAATGATGAATATTTTGCAGGCTGAGGAAAAGCTAGGAAAAGAAGTGGCTTTGATTAAGAGTGAAATGGAAGTGGAATTAAAACATATTCCTCCTCATGAAAATGGTAATGGAAAGACTAAATTTTTCATACATGACAGGAAGTTGATGAACAATAAAGAAATTATTTCTTTAATAAAGCTAGTTAGCAAATATGAGTAGAGAAAAACATCAATGGAAAGGAAATTGATTGAGTTGCACAAGCTAAAAGAAAAGAAATTGTAAAACGATAGCATATTAGGCTTAATTATCTTATTCGTTATTCATTTTTTTTTTACATGCTCTAGTATTTTCTTTTATCTAGTTGTGAGGTTGTGTGCCAGCTAGCTTTCAATGGTTATATACTCACAACTTGTGATCCCTTAGATGATAACAAAAAGTAATAAAAATAAAATTATTTCTTCCTTCATTTCATTCATGGTATTAAAGCAGGTTGCTCAATGACCACTCATGGCATATGCAATATAGATAACAAGTTCTCTATTGAATTTAAACTTGAATAAAATCAATCTACAAAATTTTGATCAACCTAGTTAGTACTAGTTAGTGTTCCATTGAATGGGACAAATTACATTCCTTAGAGAAGCAACATTTGCATGAGTCAGTAGGTAGTTCACTTATTATAAATTTTACAGGTAAGGGTTCTTTTGATATTTTGCATCAAAATGATATTGATTTTGATTCTTGGATTATAAACATAGGGCTTACTTCTCATGTGACATATTTTTAAACTTTCCTTAATTCTTTTTCATCATGTACATTCAAATTTGTCATATTACCAAATAGTAGAACACAATAAGTAATTCACATTGGGACTGTACATTTACATCCTAATCTTACCTTAAGCCATACCTTACATATTCCCACCTTTAAACATAACTTGATATTTATGAGCAAGCTAACATAAGATAACACCATTTCTAGTATTTTTCAATACCTAAACATGAATAAGATTATAGCCATAACTCATTTCAGATCTAAATAAATGGTATTTTTATCACACCTATACCTGACATAACATGCTCCCATAGCATAATTAATAACCTCCTAAGAAAGAAAATCATTAATTACACTATAAAGGATGCATAAAATTTTTTTTGCAATATAACGCTTATTTATTCATCGTTATGTATGTGTACTTGAGTATCTTAGCTATCTACAAATAAGGTTTATTACAAGTGGTCTGAACTCTAGACCTGTACCCTTACTGAATGAAGAAGTTGTTCTCCATCTACACCCTTTTCTTTTCCCTACCATGGTACTTTTCTTCAGGCTTTAGGATACTACACCTCAAACATCTGATAAGAACATGATAAAGAGCAGATCAAGCCCTAAAGCATCATCAAAGAACAAGAGATCATGAAGAAGACAGAACAAACCCAAAAACTATCTCTGTAAGAACCAAGAATTAGTAAGGATCATAAGAAAGATGATGACGACTTAGTTGACATATCAACTATCTGAGTTTGAAAGCATAAGAGAAGTTTAGAAAGCCATAAGGAGAGAAAGAGTAGAAGAAAGAAGTTTATTGCTTAAGTTGAGTCTGCCTTCTCATCGAAGGAGTTTACATATTTATAGGCAGGGCTGAGCCGTACCTGTGGATACCACACCTTTTTACAACCAATAGAAAAAAAACATGTAAAAGATAAGGATAAGCCTTATTTGTAAAGAGATACACAATTATTACAAGAAGACAAAACACTTTTGACAAAAGATAAGAGGGAATCTTATCATGGCCATAGTTATGACATAAAGCATCATCTTTATTTAAAGTAGCCGAAAGCATTCTTGGATTTATCGGGTGATGGGAAAGGTCATTAACTGGTGGGCCTGGCAGGACCACTTAAATACTAGTAACCTTATCTTCTTTGTCATCTTCTGCGTTCCATTATTTCATCGAATGCCTGAGAGTGGGCCCTGATATTGGAAGATGTGGATGGAACATTTGAATCATCCATTGGAGTATCTTCTGGTTGTGAGTCTTGGAATTGTGAAGCTTGAGGATTAGGAATCTGTGCAATGTCTGAAAATTGTGAATTGTTGGAATTGCCATGGATGTTATCGTCTGGAAAAGCTTCAGGATCAAACTGCATACTTAGATTGTTGACTTTGTTAGCAAGATTAACTGCATGAAGAAGGTAGTACTGATCTTGATGGTTTATTCCAGGAAAGGTGTTAGAGAAATTTCCCCAATGGGTTATTGAGGGTTGGACATAGTCTGGTGTGACATAAGGTTTGTGGAGGAAGACTATGGCGATGTGTCTTTGGGCCAGATCCAAATCCCTGTTACTGAATAGTTGGTCTTCTTTGATCCATGTGAAGAGGGATGTAGTCCAAGCTGATATGGGTTGGAACCAAGACAAGAAGATCCAAAGAGGATGAGAGGAATATCCATCTTTATGTAGCCACCAGATCGTGGGCAAAAGAGGGATTTCAACTGGTTGATGGTAAATAGTGGTGAGACACCATAAATACCATAATTCAGCCTGTGTGAGGAAATTCTGGGGATAGAATAGGGATTTGTCTCCATGGGTACAGAGAACAGAAATCCTGAGGCCGAGGGTTCACTTGAGGATGAGTGTTCATGATGGTCTGGAAGGCCCATGTTTCAATCTGTGGGACATCATATTCTGCTGGGAGATCAGGATGATTATCTGGAGTATGAGGTAGAACCATCATGATAGAACCTGTAGATTCTTGGGAGACAAGAGGTAATGGCTTTGATAATCGGGAGAGAAAATCTGGGATCAAATTCTTTTCTCCTGCAATGTGCTGTACTTCAAAGTCATACCTGGAAAACCACTCAGAAAGTCTAAGTAAATGTCTATCTGGAAGATGCCTGCCTTTGTATTCAAGGATCCTAGGAAAAGCAGAGTTGTCCATTCTTATAATGAAGTGTCGAGAGGCGAGAAAGAACTCAAATTTCTTGATTCCTTGTTTTACTGCAAAGACTTCTTTGATGGTAGAATGATAATGGAGTTCTGCGTCTGAAAAAGTTCCTGAGGCGTATTTGCAAAGGAATTCTTCAGTTTCCCTTTTTTCAAGAAGAATAGCACCCCATGCTGTGTCACTAGCATCAGTTTGGAGGATAAGGGTGCTGTCATCTCTAGGGATGGTCAATGGAAGAGGAGCAGTTGCTAAGACTTTGAATTGTCTTACTGCTTCAGTCTGTAAGGAGGTCCATTGAGGGGCATTCTTTTTAAGCATGCAGGATAAGTGACACGTGTGTTTGGCGACTTCAGGAAGAAAATCCCTGATATAATTAATCATTCCAAGGAATTGTTGGATCTGTTTCCTTGATAGATTGGATTCAGGAAACGTGGCCACCTGTTCTGTCAAATGTGGGCCAGGCTTTTACTGTCCATCTCAAAGGATAAGGCCAAGAAAATCAATTTCCTTTTGTCCAATATAGGATTTCTTTTCTGAGAGCATGACACCATAAGAGTGCACCAGAGAATGAAAGTCTTTGAGGAGCTTTTGGTGTTCTTCAATGGTGGATGAGAAGAGGAGTATGTCATCAATGTAAATGACACAAGAATGTAGAACTGGAAGATACGAACCATTGCTTTCTGAAATATGGAGGGAGCAGTTTTCAGACCAAAGGGCATGACTGTCCATTGATATTGTGCATTGGGCACACAAAAAGCTATTTTGTAGCGTTCTTCAGGATGAATTCCAAGTTGCCAGAATCCAGATTTCAAATCAAATTTTGAGAAATATTTGGCTTGCTTGATTTGTTGGAGTAGAGTAGAGATCCTGGGGAGAGGAAATTTATCATCTGCTAGAAAATGATTGAGGGGAGCATACTTGATGACAAGCCATTTTTTTCCACGTACTTGCTCTGAACGCTTATTGACATAAAATGCCTGACAGGCCCAGGGAGACTGGGTTGGTTCGATTAAGCCTTGTTCGAGTAGCTCTTTTAGTTCAGTTTGGGCAAGAGCTAAATCAGCTGGAGACATACCAGGATGTGTGGCCTTGGTAGGGTTTATGTCTTCATTTAATTTGAAAGGGAGAGTAATAAAGAAGTCTGGGTTTTTGTACAGAGGAGAAGAATGGTTAAAGGTTTTATGGGAATCTGCACAGTAGGGTTTGAACAAATCTTGGAAGGATGTAAAGTCAGGAGGAACAGAAGTCAAAAGACATAACCTGGGAATCTGAGTGTAAGGCTTTTGTTGTCCCTTGAAGCTGATACCATCTGGAAGGATTCGGAGGCTCTTGGCTTGGCTGTATGCATCGAAACCAAAAAGGACATCTCTTTCAAACAAAGTGCAGCCCACAACATGAAGCCAGACGATACAGTTGGGGAAGAATTGAATGCCCACTTTGTGACGAGACTTTAGAGATGTATTATAAGGAGCACCAGAGACTGTGGTAAACCTGTGAGGACTTTTCTTCCAACAATGGGGAGGAAGAAGATTAGGATTTACAATGGTGGCCGAAGAACCAGTGTCAAGAAGAGCAACTGTAGGTATAGCCTTAGTATATTTATCAGAGAAGACTTTACAATAGGCAAGAGGTAAAGGATGGGCAGATGAAGCTATATCTTCATCATCTGCAGATTTGGTTTCAGGTTCAAACTCTGTAGATGGGTGTTTTGAGAAAGGTGGGATAACATCACTATTAGAAGGGCTTAAATAGCTAGGCAAGACTATAGAAAGGATAGCTATATTGACAGATGAACAGTAAGGTATTCTATGTTCTTGTACTGAAGGAAGATGAGGAAAGTCAGGGTCAAGTTTTTCTTTTTTAGGCGAAAGGGGAGGAAGTGAGGCCATAGTATTGATAGACGGGAACTCAAAATCAGAATCTGAGGGAGAGGATGAATCTGAGTCTGAAGAATAAGCTGGAAGAGAGAAGAGTGTGCTCTAGGAAGGCTGATTTTCTTCACTATAAATAGACTCAAGATCGTGCTCTGTAGCTGGTGTGACGGCTGCCACTTGCTGGAGAAGATGAGCTGTCTTTTTTGGATTCTGCCGACAAGCTTTAGCAAAGTGTCCCGTTTTGCCACAAATGTAACACCTGTTAGCCTTGGTAGACTGAGCTGACTTTTTCCTGTAGAATTTGTATTTCTTGGGCCGAAACTGTTTTTAGTGAGGCTCCTTGGAAGATTTATAGTGTGCTGACCTACTGGGCTTGCAGTTACAAACTTTGTCCTTACACTTAATCTTCAAATGCCGCTTATCACATGCTTTTGTAAGCTTGATGTCACCCTTAGCCACCTTCTTGAACAATTGTTGTTGGGCACAAAGCTTTTGGATACTAGCATGGACGTATTGCCAAATTTCACCAAGAGTGATCTGAGAGACGTCTTTTCCAGTTTCATGAATGAGATTGTAGATCCTATCATGGATCTCATCTGGAAAGGACTTGATGAAGTTGTATTTCAAGTTAGGATCATGGACTCCACCAATTTCATAGTAGATCTTGGACATTTCCTTGTAATGAAAGTTGAGATGTTTAGCGTTGTAGGAACAACACTTTCTCTCAAAGAAGATCTGTTTGCGCTGCTTGTGGATTAACGTGTAATCACCTAGAAACTGTAGATGAATACCATTAAGAGCCATGTCTGCTGACTGTGCTTCAATAAAAGTGGTTCGTTCATAGACTGAGAGGTTTTGAAACCATTCTCTAAGAGTGCCAGTGAAACTTGTTGTAAACTCGGTAAGGACTGCTTGAAGAGTTGCACCAGGCTGGTTCATTTGAAGGTCAATCCATGCATTGAATTCTAGGATTCGAGAGTGCCATTGATCAGGAGGAAGATCATCCAGAGTAAACCATGGGCCTGCAATGGACTTGGTTGTGGACTGCACATTTGGACCTCGAGGAGGAGTATCAGTAGTTCCTGATTCATCCATTTCTTCAACTATAGGAGTAGCCATCATAATAACTACAGATCCATCCATGTGTGATGCTAATTGTACATGCCATGAATATGAAACTGATGATGATGATTAGTTCCACCAAAAGAAATGATCCAAAGAAAGGCTCAGACATAGAAGCCCATGCTCTCAAAGGACTTACAGGTCCCATGATTCAGATGACCAGTCGGGCTCAGGTTCTTAGATAGGCTTACCTCCAGTAAGGCCCATGACAGATAATGAGTATTATACTCGTTGCCTTACAATCTTGGAACAAGAAGGACTTCTCCAGTGTCCTCCTCCTCCAGTGTTTTGTTCTTGCAAAATGGATGCCATTTCTACTCAGCCAAAGGAGACTCCTCCATTGATAGCCATGAATTTATCCAATCCAGATGACTTTCCTCCTTTGACCAGAACAACAAATCCTTAGACACATGTAGTTGCCTCACCTTATGTGACTCCTACTACTGTTCTTCCTTCTGGTGAAAGACAATGCTCTCCTTCAGAAGAGACTCTGAACTGGCAATCTCAAAACTCCATTTCCCAAAATCGTCTTCTTAAAACCATTGACCAAAAACTAGACCAATCCCTAGCTTCAACTAGCCAAATCATAAAACAACTTTCTGTTTTCCAAGAAACCTCACAAACACTCCATATCCAATTAACTCAAAAGGTTAATGCCCTGGATAAAGAACTTCGTCAGATGATAGCCAACCATGAAAGGTCTCCTTTATTCTCCCAAAAGATACAGGAGATTGAGTCTCTTAAGTGACAACTGAAAGAGATTGAATCAGGGTATTCTCTTTTTAAACCTCAACCTAAACCCATAAAACAATATACCTTTCCAACCTTTTCTGACCCAGCTCCAAAACTCTTTAATGCTCCTTCATTATACTCCACTCCTTTCCAACCACCATACATTTCCCAAGACTATCCTAAACAGCAGTACTTCCTTACCTCTGACTTACCTAAACAACTCCGAGCCCAAAGCCAAGCTCAAACAATACCAACACCCACAGTTCATCCATCAATCAGCAAATCAGGACAAACAGCCCATGTTTCCTCACATTTAACATTCATATGTATATATGTCATCATACATCATCATATTATGCATATATAGTGATAAATTCATCATTCCTATATAATTATGTCATCATGCATTATCGTCATACTTATCATAGCCAAACATAGTAATACTATACTTATATACATCACAACACATAATAGATACTACTATCAAATGAGTATAAAAAGTGCTACATAATGAGAATCATATCTCAGAGTATGTTATAAGAGTTTGAACTGCTTTTAGGATAGGGCTTTGTATAAGTCTCGACCTTCGCTAACTATAGATCAGCTACTCTTGTTACTCTCCAAGTGAACTAAGACCTATTTTCATCAAAAGACAAACACTGAGTATATGACTCAGTGGTACTATAAATATGAGTACATATCATAATATGTTGCATTAGATAACATATAAGTAAAAAGGCATAAGTAATAATCATAAGACAATATATTATTGTTATTTCATTCTATACATCATCATACTACCTTAACCAACTGTAAATCGCATAATTGGTATAAGAATAAATACCATATTAAGCCCATTGTAACTTTTCCTATCATAAACATTATACAAAAGTATTGTCATTTACATTTGTATGTATAAACTGTATAAGTACATATAAAGCACTTCATCATCAATAACCTTTGTAATTGCATCATCTATAAATGATAATGTATATCTGTGAGAATGCATTAATGTATTAAAATATCCTTTTGATCATCTTGTATCATCTTTATCACTCTGTAATATTGTGCATAATTTACTTCATACTAGATTATCGATACTCATCTCCCATAGGAGGGCAAATATAAATGTAGCTGTATGGTTTAGTGAACCTGTATTTTTATTTCCTATCAAGAAGGTTGCTATATGATTCCATTGAGGGAAATCCATATTTTTACTTCCAATCAGGAAGGTTGACCTAGTACATTTCTTTTCGTATCATATCTCTCCACCTTATAACTTCTGTATACTTATCATGAATATGCATGTATGCTTGAATGATTAATGACGTGATATAAGAATATTGTATATAAGATTGTGTATAACATTGTTCATAACAAACCATTATCCATGCATAATTCATTCATGCATACCTTACATATATAAATATAAAACATCAATACAAGATCTTACATAAGATTATGAAGTGAAGAACACAAACCTGTCACCTCTTTGCCTTTATCAAAAGCTTGGGTAGACATATGAAATTCACTATCGGAATCTATCACATTTCCATTTCATAACCACTTAGTATTACCATTCACACATTCCAATCAATTTTCATACTTAGGAAGCATTCAAGCATCATTCCATAGCATTCCATTTTAAAGCATTTCATACACCACATTCAAAGGATGATTGTCTACACAATACATATTTATAAGGTTTAGGATTGTTTACATAGGCATGTTATATTAACCTCAATATTATATTTTATACCTATGAATATAGGTATAACATTGAGTTTTATTACTAAAGCAACTTTAATACTAAGTTTAGATGCCTTAGATACTATATATATTAGTGACTGCAACATGCTTAGGGAGTACTACTCATTTGGTTAATTTACACTATTCATTTGGTAAGTTACTATTCATTTGGTCATTTTCAATTTGAATTACTTTGTATTTTGCATACTATTTTGATGTATAATGGAATGCCTAATTGCTTCATATTTACATTATGATATATGCCTCTTTAATGTCCCTTAATTGAAGTATAAGATCATGCATTTAACGATTTAAAACAAAATTGCATAATGAATTACTTTGGTGCTAAAGTATGCATGCATTTCAAGTTTATACACGTTGTCTTATGAAATAGTTCTCATTGTGCAAGCATTTTGACTAAGTAAATGACCTTCAAATTGGAGATTCTTAAACCATTAGAAACTAGACTCAAATAGCTTTCTAACGATACATCATATGACCAAAAATTCAATTGTTAAAGCCTTCAAACATCAAATTGCCGAATGCCTATAAATTCTACCTAAATATCACCTAAAATGAGCATATTTAGAGCACAAAAATGGCATGAATTTTTAGGCTATACAAATGACTTTAAAAATTTTCAAGATTAATACTATTGGAAAATAGATTCAAAGAGCTTTCTAATGGTATATTATACATCCCGTATCTCCAGCATTAAGGTGGTCAAAATGCAATTATCATAAACCCCTAAATCTACCTTTTTACCATTCAGTTTCAGCAAGTTATATACACTTAGTTTGCATGTCTCATTTATAGTATTTAATTACCTCAAAATCTTGCCATAATGCACATACACATACCTTTACATTTTACTCATGCTGCCCTATTGTCACCATTTTAAGCATAACTTTTGCAATTTCATTCCAATTGCCTTCAAACTTTATTTTCTTCATTCTAACATCAAAATTCATCATTCCCATACATAATACAATGATTTAAAGCATTATGGCTCATTTTACACAAGTACAAAATTTTGGCAGCAAGCATTTTTAAGCATTTTTCTCACTTCTAACTAACTTGTCATGCATATTACTTCATCTTCTTCATAATTCTTCACTTAATTTACATAATGCACACATAATACAACATCACAAGAGTCCTTCACATATAGGTCACCTAGGGTTTACATACATATTATTTCCATAAGCAAAACTTCATCAAAATATATCAAACATAGAAACTTAAGTATACTTTCCATGTTTCCTTCATCAATTCAACAAAATCCATACATAAACCTCATCTGCAACTCTAACTGAATTCTTCCATCAACAAGAACTCAAGGTGCAACCACTAACAACAAGCAATAAGAACATATACAAAAAGAATTAACCAAAAACAACATTAAAAACATAAAATTCGTAAGTTTTTACCTTAGAAAAGTGTAAGATTTAGATTGGAAATGAAAAGAAGAAGGAAAGGAATTGTGTTTAAATAGTTTGGAGGAAGAAGAGGAAAATGTTGACCTACACTCTTGACAATTCATTTAATTTATCTTTTAATTAAGTAATTTTCATGAAGTCAAGGAAGGGTCTAATCATAAAGTGACACTTGTCACCATCCTATTGGTTCCTTCCTTAATTTCATTTCTTTTCTATTTTCTTTAATGATTTCTTATGATTTTCATTCCATAGAAAGTATAGTATACATGCATATATTGTCATACATCCATACATACTTTTGATTTCCTAAAATACCCCCTCTTTATAAGTAAAATTGTCAAAATACCCTTACTTTCAACTTAACTTATTTTTAATTCTCACTACATTTATACTTTCTAATCTACATTCTAATATGTATTTCTCATCATATAACATTTATGTCATGCATAAACATTGATTTCCACTTATGAATTTCACTTTTAAGTATCCTTTAAAGCATTCACCAAAAATATATTAAAGAGGCATCCTAGGTACATTTTTACTTCATTTCATGTCTCTCCTCTCTAAGTTTCATGTCTAATGGAATTGCATTCATCCATAACACATTCATAACTTATGTTCCATATCAAAGCATCCATAAAAGCATTATGCATTCATGCCTTGCATGCATCATTTATTCAATCATTCTAAGTCATGCATAAAATGCAAACACGTAAGGATGCTATGAATGCAGATGTGACACTTTTCTTGACAAGTTTAGTAGTCTTTATGTTCGATCTCATATTCCTAAAGAATATACACTACAACATCAACATTTAGGACATGTTTTGACACAGAACCTAATGGCAAGTATGCCACAAACCCACATGTACCTAAGATATAGCTCCAATGGTAGAATAAACCCCCACCCTATTGAACCCCCAAACTAGCAAGTATGAAAATGCAAATGATAAGGCTTAATGGAAGAAGAGAAAATGCCATAATTAAATTGATAAGTTACCCTAATTCCTAATGCAATTAGAAGAAAGCAAATCCTCACTTCCTAACTAAATACATAAAATGCATAAGCATAAATAAAACTGAAATTGGTTCTGTGTATTGAATGATAATTGAATGGTGATCAAAAAGGTTTACGTATGTTTAAATTTATACTAGTTTCTAATCCTAGTCCTTCAAGGATATGGAAGTCTTAATCTAAGGAGGACTTGATCTTCTATTCCTACTCTAACTTAAAAGATAAATAAATAAATTAAAATAATGCTATAATTACATGGAAATTCGTATAAGCTCATTAGGGTACTAATTGGCCTAGCTTCCTTTTCTTGTTGGGTCCTCAACAGGCCTAACTTATGGCCCAACATGCCTAACTACTCCATAGGCTTATAAAATAAGGATATGGCTTCACAATTAGACCCAAATGGCATCCTTTAGGCTCCATTCTCTTCTAAATTCATCCCAAGCAATATTATGGCCTTAGGCACCTCTTTAAGCTCCAAATAGCACTTGTAGAAAGCCTATTCTTGCAGCTCCATTGTTATTTGTTCTTGAATAAATATGTTCATAGTTGCTTTAAATTTATTGGCTTGTGACCTTGTGACTGGACCACTTGGAAGAGTTTATGGATCTTCTTTCAAGCTCCTTGTGTTCTCTTGAGTCCCATGTAGAACCGTATCATATATGCTTAGCTTTTAGTAACTACACTAGGAATTTAGAGGTTTAAGCATTCATAATGATTTAAACTAAGATTAGGTAAGAAGAAAATAATTTTATTAGCATAAAATTGAATTGAACTAATTTATACAATACCTGAACAGGGATCTAATTGATTGTTGTTGTTGTTATTTATTGCTTAGAATAAGTCTACCCTTACCCTTAGAGTAATATGTTCCCTCGGTTGGAATATCTGATAAGTTCATCTTATAAGGATGAGTGCCACATGCTGCTTGAGAGCCTTGAATGTCAGCTCGTCTATTTAGGCAAGCATATTATTGATTGGCACCTGGGCTAGAGGGATAAATGGAGCCCGTTGCACTACCACAGGCGATGTTCTGGGCTTCTTATATTGATACAGACCTAGATGTGTTTACTACATTGATTGCTATCCCCATACAAGAGTGCCTATTAGAGTCATCAGTGGACTATTAGACTTTCATACATATACAGCTACTAGGGCCCATTGAGCTATCCATATATAGAGGATAACATGATAGAGTGAGTGAATCTAGTGGTAGACTCGACATTTCTAGTGGTAGAGGTGGATAATGTGGTTCACTAGCTATTAGTAGTTCTCGAGGTAGCGGTACCTCAAAGAGATGATACAGTGCTGCATTTGGAGCAACACCATCGAGACCAGAGCCTGATATTCTAGATGTGCCCCCTGGATATGAGCATCCCCAAGGTTTCATCGAGGGTAAATTAATATGGCCTTAAAACACATTGATCTATACATATGATGAGCTAGGCCACCTGTGTGAGACATCATTCTTGGTGCCAATAAAGGATGATATCGAGTTTGATCCATCAAAAAACACTCATACGAGTATATGAAATGCATTAGCATGTTGTTGATTTAGTTAATATAACATATGCTTGACCTATGAAAGTGTCTCAGGATGCCATGGCTAACACTATGAGGCTAATGACGGGGCTGTGTCGCTATCATAGCTCTGAGATGTTGAACGTCTAGGTAAGTACTTATGATGATTATGTTCTGTTAGTGTATGCTCTAGAGCATCATGTTTTATTGCCATTTAATATTGAATGATTTATCAATAAAAGGCATTATTCATTATTTAGTTTGCTTGAAAGGTTATTAACTAGATAATGAATTCTAAGATATTAGAACAGTATAAAGGAATTTATAAAGAGTTTATGAAATGAGATTCTTATTGTATGTAAATGTTTAATATCTAAATTATCCCTCATCAATATATTAATAAAATGGATATTATTAATGCAGTTAAGATCAGTACATGTTATACTTCCTTATAGGATGATTCTCATTCATCATGATAAGAGTTATCTAAAGTGAACATGTAGACGAGTAGTTTGGGACTGACTCATTGGAGACCTTACCAGTGAGATTTCATATGGATGATTAATCTATGTTTGTGAAATATATCTCACTCATATCAATAGTGCAAGTATCCTTAAGACTTGAGATAGCAAGGTTATCTTAATTATGAATCACTATGTTTTGACTCCTATGTTTTATTCCTCCTTAGGAGGCATTCATAGCTTAGAGATTGGATATAGTGTGAAGTATTTGAAGGTATTTATTTATCAATAAAGGATTCACCACCCTAGATTAAATGTAGGGGTTTTATCTCATTAATTCATGTAATATTCTTTATTCAAGAATCTCTGGCCAGAGTAGAATACTGATTGATGAATGAGTTTCATAAAGGAATTTTGGAAATAAAGCTTATGGTACATGAAACATCAAATTTAGGGCATGATCTAACACACTTGATTATGTATTGAGTTGACATTAATCCATACTTAAACCTAAACGAGATAGTGGATGGTGAAAGGATTTTATTGCATGGAATCTAATATGGAAGGATTGTAGTCAAACTAATAACCTCTTGATATTTGGGTAGTTATGATGTGTGACTAGACATTGTTCTTGATTTACAAATGATGTTATTAAATGAAGTTTAATAATATATTCATATGTTGCCAACATGTCAAGAACCAAAAAGGTCACACACTAAAAGTAAGATGAATGATAATCATGAATGGATGTTGATAAAATAACATTTTATGGTTATAAGGTAACTTGGATTTTTTATTTTCATTTAAAATTTCATGAGAAGAGCTTCGATTTGATACCAATATCACTAAAATCTGATGAGTAGAACTCAAGATACAAGTGATTTAAGATGACATGTTCTACATGCATGGTATATATAGATTTGGACGGAATTAAATGACTTAATAGTCAATATGTAATTGTCACATGACTTATTCATGCATGATGACTTAAAAGGAAGTGCACATGATTTTCATGTGCTTCTAGAGGGATTTTATGTCATGCACATGCAAGTTACATGCATGAAGCATGTGACATGCACATGCATATGACTTAAGTAACCTATAACCTAATTAGCTTTTTATAAGTTATTTGACACAACTTTTAGGGTTACAGAATAATCTAATTTTGGCTACCTCCTGTTAGTGTATGCTCTAAAGCATCATGTGTATTTGAACTATACATTTCATTAATAAAGGCATTATTCATTATATAGTACAATGTTTTACATGAACTTGTTTTACTTGGAGTATTAAACTATATATATTGAAGTCCAAGATATTGGAACAGTGCAAAGGAATCCATAAAGAGTTTATGGAATGAGATTTTTATTGTATGCAAATGTTCAATATCTAAATATCCTTGATCACAGTATTAATAAGAATGGACATTATTAATATGGAAAGATCAGCACATGTTACACTTCCTATTTAGGGATGATTCTCATTCATCATGACATGAAATGTCTAAAGTGAATATGTGGATGAGTAGTATAGTACTAGTTCATTGGAGACCTTGTCAGTGAGATTTTATATGGATAATTGATCTATGTCTGTGAAATTATATCTTACTCATATCAGTAGTGCAAGTATCCTTAGACTTGATATATCAAGGTTATCTTAACTATGGATTACTATACTTTGACTCCTATGCTTTATTCCTCCTTAGGAGGCGTTCATAGTTTAGAGGTTGGGTATGGTATAACATAGTTGAAGGTATTTGAATATTAATAGAGAATTCACCACCCCAGATTAATAGTAGGGGTTATCTCAAAAATTCATGAAGTAGTCTTTATTCAGGAATCTCTAGCCAGAGTAGGATGCCCGGGGTGAATATGATTCATAGGGGTATTTTGGGAATAAAGATTATATGACATGAGAAATCTATTTTATGGTATGACTTAACATAATTAGTCATACATTGAGTTGACATTAATCCATACTCAAACCTAAAAGAGATAGTGATGGTGAAAGGAGTTTATTGCAGCGGTGT
>CANYBF011401690.1:0-17491 GCA_948192965.1 Dalechampia spathulata | reverse complement strand
AAGGTTGTTTTCAACTCTGGAAAACCTAAGTTTTATTTCCTAGTTTTCAAAGTTAATTCAATTGGATTAATAGAAACAAACTAGGTGGCGACTCCATAATCCACGCTTGTTTTTCAAAAGTTAAAACCCGTTAACAAGCCGGAAAACGGAACCAAAGCTCACACATGGTTAGTATTTTCTTGAACTTCATTGAGAATATAAGTTTCCATGGATGATTTTAAAATATATGGGAATTCATTTAATGAATATCTTAATACTTTAGCTAAGGTTTTACAATGATACATTGAGAAAATATTGTTTTGAATTATGAAAAATATCATTTTATAGTAGACCAAGATCTTATCTTAAGCTATATTACTTTTAAGAAGGGAATCGAGGTTGACAAGTCAAAAATAGGAGTGATCAAAGCACTACCTTACCTTATGAATGTGTAAGAAGTTCATTCCTTTCATGGCTATGCAGGATTTTATAGGAGGTTCATCAAGGATTTTTTAAAGATTGGCCAACCACTTTGTAAATTGTTGCAAAAGGATGTTAAGTTCAATTTTGATGGTTAATGTAAAAGGGTGTTTGAAAAGTTGAAAGGGATGTTGTTCACATCATTAATAATTTAACAACTTAATTAGAAGCTTTCATTTGAAATAATTTACAATGCTAGCAACTTGGCAATAGAAGTCGTTTTAAAATAATGACATATAAAAGACCTATATATGATCTATTATGTGTCATGGATTCTTAAAAGTGCCAATTCAATTACTCAACAACTGAAAAAGAATTATATGTAATAGTATTTTCATTGGATAAATTTAATTTCTATTTATTAGGAGAAAAAGTAATTATTTATTTTGATCATGCTACTTTTAGATATATGCTTAAGAAGAAGGAAGTTAAACCAAGCCTTATTTGATGTATATTGTTATTGCAAGAATTTGACTTAGAGCTTAAGGATTAAAAATAATTAAAAAACTTAGTAGTAGGTCACTTAAGCAAGATTCTTAACTTGGAAGAACTAATGAGAGTAAATGATGAATTTCCAAATAAACTTGCACTTTCAATTTTTGCAAAATCAGTGTGTTACGATAACATTGTAAATTTTATTATTTTGAAGTCCTTACATGATGATTTGTCTCAGAGTGAGAAAGATAGAATTTGAAAAACTATCAAATATTATGTTTGGGATTAGCCTTATTTATGGAAGCATTATTTTAATCAAATCATTTGAAGGTGTATATTAAAGTTTGAGGTTGACTCCATTTTGCAATATTATCACTCTTACACACATAGTGGACATTTGGCCCTAAGAAGAACAATGACTAAAATCTTGGAATATGGGTTTTATGCTCTACCATCTACCATGATTCTTGCTTCTTTTGTAAACACCATGCTGATTATCATAAATGACCCTTACATCAATTCTTATATGCAAAATTTTTGATGTATGGGGTATAAATTTTGTAAGGCATTTTCTTAATCTTTTAGCAATATTTACATACTAGTTCTTGTTGATTATGTATCAAGGTGGGTGGAGGCAAAATTCATCAAACTAATGATACTAAGGTGGTTGTAAATTTCATAAAATTGAATATTTTTAATAGGTTTGGAATGCCAAGGATGATAATTAGTGATAGAGGAACTCAATTCTATAACAGAGAGATAACTGCACTTTCTAAGAAATATGGAATTATGCATCATACATCAACAACTTACCATCCATAGGTAAATGGATTGGCAGAAGTAACAAATAGAGATATTAAGTTTATTTTGGAGAAAATTATCAGCTAAACGAAATGAGACTAGAGTTTGAGGTTTGATGATGCATTATGGGTGTAAAAACTACATACAAAAAATCCTCTTGGAATGTCACCTTATAGGTTATTGTTTAGAAAACCATGTCATTTACTTGTAGAGATTAAGCATAGAGCATTTTAAGCTATAAAATAATGCAATATGATGTTAGATGAGGTAGAAAATCATTAAGAGTTACAAATATAAGAGTTGGAGGAAATTAGAAATGATGCCTACAAGAATTTGAAAATTTATAAAGAAAAGACCATAATGTTTTATGATAAATTCCATAGGAGAAAGGAATTTCTTGTTGGTCAAAAGATTTTATTATCTGATTCTAAGTTAAAATTATTTCTTGGTAAGTTAAGGATAAGGTGGATAGTACCATTTATGATTACTAGAACTTTTCCACATAGGGTAGTAGAAATACAAAGTCTTGACACAGGAAAGATTTTTAAAGTAAATGGTCATTGAATGATGCCATTATATGAAGGTTTTTAGACCCAACCAGCTTGTGAAATTATATTGGTACTTTGCTTAAAAAAGCTTAAGACTAGAAAGAAGTCTAGCTAAATTTATAAATTATAACTAGTTTCTCTTTTCTCTTATGTTTATCCATCTTATTTTAAGGAGTGTGCTCACAATTTATTAAATAACATGTGTTATTTCTTTAATCAGTAGATTTCAATGTTTTTAATGGAGTTTTGTTTTCTATTGTATAGTTGCAAAAGAAATAGTATTTGGAAGACTATGCATAATTAGTTTAAAATATAGCATTTTTATCCCAAGAGGGTTTTTTTAGTTTTTTTTTTATTTTTTTTCTCTTTCTTCTTTAATGGGTATTTTATTTAATAAAAGGGATATTAATTAATACTTTATTAATTCTTTTATTCTTTATTTTTAGATATTCCTCTATTCTCTTCTTAGCAAAATGATATCCCTAAATTGAACCTAGTGATTTCAATGGTCCATATATAGAGAGTAACATGTGATGGTTTAATAACCACTCATCAACAAGCTAGGAAGTGTTGGTTTATAAAAATGTGTTTAGTAGCAGAAGATGTAATTTAAAACTTTTCAAATACACATTTTACAATGGATCTAGCAATTCTACACATAAAAAACATCACATAGAGAGAAGATTATACAAAGGAGATAGAAAAACTTACTTTAAGCCAATCTTCTTCTTTCTCTGTCCTTTTAAAAAGTTGTAGCAAAAAAAGTTGTAGCAAAATTTTCAATCCCGAACGATAAAGGATCTCCAAACTATCCACATAAGTGAAGAAAATGATTAGTACTTAAATTACTAGTTTTGTTTAGAGACTAGTAAAACAAAACATAAAACAGAATGGATGAAGAAAGATGAATAAATTTAGTTTTCTTCTTGATGTTCTATCAAAACCAAATTGTTTTTGTTGTTCTTGAGCTTTAAAATACTTAGAAACCAAAAGGAGAAGAGAGGCAACTGAAATTTTTTTCTATCACTCAATATGTTTTCACCAAAACATAATGATATAACCTTAATTAGGTTTAGGTTATGTTAAGTCAAGTCATTTGCATGTCACATGCTTCTGGCATGTGATTTGCATGTGACTAACTTAAATTTCCTTCCAAAAGCACATGAAAATCATGTGCACTTCCATTTAATTCATCATACATGAATAAGTTATGTGACATTCATGTTTTGACCATTAAGTCAATTAATTTCATCAAAAACCCGTATATACCATGCATGTAAAACATGTCATCTTAAATCACTTGTATCTTGAGTTCTACTTATTAGATTTCAGTGATCTTAGTATCAAATCAAAGCTCTTTTCATGCTCTTTCCAATAAAAATGAAAAATATAGGCTATATTATAACCATAAAAACATTATTTCACCAATATCCATTCATGATTATCATTTCCTTACTTTTAGTGTACGACCTTTCGGGTTCTTGATATGTTGGAAACATATGAATATATTATTAAACTTAATTTAATAACATCATATGTAAGCATTAGTAGTGTCTAGTTACACATCATGACTACCTAAATGCCAGGAGGTCATTAGTTTGACTACAACCCTTCCACATTAGATTCCATGCAATAAACTCCTTTCACCATCCTTTATCTCATTCAGGTTTAAGTATGGATTAATGTCAACTCAATGCATGATCAAGTGTGTTAGATCATGCCCTAAATTTGATGTTTCATATACCATAATCTTTATTCCTAAAATACCATTATGAAACTCATTCATCAATAGGCATCATACTCTAGCTAAAGATTCTTGAATAAAGAATATTACATGAATCAATGAGATAAAACCCTTACGTTTAATTTGGGGTGGTGAATCCTTTATTGATAAATAAATACCTTTAACTACTTCACACTATATCCAGCCTCTAAGTTATGAATGCCTCTTATAGTGGAATAAAACATAGGAGTCAAAACATAGTGATCCATAATTAAGATAACCTTGTTATCTCAAGTCTTAAGGATACTTGTACTACTAATATGAGTGAGATATGTTTCACAGACATAGATCAATTGTCCATATGAAATCTCATTAACAAAGCCTCTAATGAGTCAGTCCTCCACTACTCATCCACATGTTCACTTTAGATAACTCTTATCATGATGAATGAGAATCATCCCTTAAACAAGTATAACATGTGCTGATCTTAACTGCATTAATAATATCCATTCTTATTAATATATTGATAAGGGATAATTTAGATATTGAACATTTACATACAATAAGAATCTCATTTCATAAACTACTTTATGAATTCATTTGTACTATTTTAATATCTTAGAATTCATTATTTAGTTAATAACTTATCAAGTAAACTGAATAATGAATAATGCCTCTTATTGATAAATGGTTCAATATCAAATTATAATGAAACATGATGCTCTAGAGCATACACTAACAAACTCCCACTTGTGCTAGAGCTAATCATACATAAACTTTAATCCTATAGAACTTACATGCTTATCATACTTGCTCTATATCAATACCTTAGTGAGAGGGTCCGCCACGTTCTGCTCTGTGGGAAATCTATTAACCTCTACTTCTCCTCTAACAATGACTCCCTAATCAAATGGTATCTCTTGAGTACATGTTTGCTCTTCTGGTGAGATTTAGTCTCCGTTGCTTGGGCGATTGATCCATTATTATCATAAAATAAAGGAATAGATTCTGAACTACAAGGAACCATACCAAGTTCATTAATGAACTTCCTTATCCACATGGCTTCCTTTGCTGCGTCTGATATGGCTATGTACTCTGCCTCTATTGTAGAATCTGTTGTGGTCTCTTATTTAGAACTCTTCCAAACAACTGCACCACCATTCATTACAAACACATAATGTGATTGAGATTTGCAATCATCTTTATTAGATTAGAAACTGGCATTTGTATACCTGGTTAATTGGAAACCCCCTTCTCTATATACTAAGAACATATCTTTAGTCCTTCTCAAGTACTTGAGGATATTCTTCACAGCCGACCAGTATTCCTCTCAATAATTAGATTAGAACCTGCTTCTGTCACTCAAAGAGAATGCCACATCTGGTCTTGTACATAGCACAACATACATGATGGATCCAATTTTTGGTGCATATGGAATCCTAGTCATGTGATCTTTCTCATCTTATGTCATAGGACACCATGCTTTAGAGCGATATTTCCTATGTACCATGGGTATATTACCCTTCTTTGAAAGATCCATGTTAAACCTCTTTAACACCTTATCTATGTAAGTAGACTGTGAAAGACCTATAAGCCTTCTTGATCTATCTTTATAATTCTTATGCTTAAAATATAAGCAGCTTCTCCAAGGTCTTTCATGGAGAATTGTTTGGATGACCAAACTTTAACACTCTATAAAAATGAGACATTATTCCCTATGAGTAATATGTCATCTACATATAACATAAGGAAAGAAATTGCACTCCTACTAGTCTTCTTGTCAACATATAGTTCATCAATGCTTTGAATGGAGCAAAATTCCTTAACTGCTTCATCAAAATGTATGTTCCAGCTCCTTGATGCTTGCTTCAATCCATAAATGGATTTTTGAAGTTTTCATACCTTATCACCATCTTTGGATATAAAACCATCAGGTTGTATCATGTACACTTTCTCAAGCAAATTTCCATTAAGGAAAGCTATTTTTACATCCATTTGCCATATTTCATAATTAAAATGAATAACAATAGCAAGTAAGATTCTTATGGATTTAAGTATAGCTAATGGTAAGAAAGTTTCATCATAATCAATTCCTTGTTTCTAATGATAACCCTTTACCACCAAGTGAGCTTTATAGGTAACCACATTACCGTCTATCTCTATCTTCTACATGAAGACCCACTTGCATCCAATAGGTTTTATCCCCCTAGGTGGATCAACCAAAGACCACACTTGGTTCTCTGACATGGAATCCATTTCAGACTTCATGACCTTCAACCATAAGTCACATTCTGAACTTTTCAAAACTTTATCTTAGTTTGTGGGCTCATCATTCTCAACTAGTAAGACTTCCTTATTCTCATGAATAAGGAATCCATACCTCTTTAGCATAATTCTTATTCTAGTTGAGAATCTGGGAGCTTGTATTTCCGTAGGTTCTGACTCTTCATCAGTAAGATTAATCAGTTGATTTGCTTTATCTTATGGTGGTTGAATTTCATCAAGATCAATCTTACTCCCACTGTCTCCTTTTAGAAGAAATTCTTTCTCTAAGAAAACAACATGCTTTGAAACAATCACTTTTTCTTCCAAAGGAAGATAGAAGTAATATGCTATGGTTTCTCTAGGATATCCCATAAAATAACATTTATCAGACTTTACCTCAAGCTTCTCTGACATTGTCCATTTAACATAAGAAGGATAACCCCATACCTTCAAATAAGATAAGATGGGTTTCTTGTTATACCATATTTCATATGGTGTAACTTCAATCGATTTTGATAGTACTTTGTTCAAAATATGAACAGCGGTCTCTAATGCATAACCCTAAAATGATTTGGGTAATTTTGTAAGGCTCATCATGGAATGAACCATATTTAATAAAGTTTTATTCCTCCTTTCAAATACACCATTATGTTGAGGTGTATAAGAAGGTGTTCATTGAGATAAAATCCCATTATCTCTGAGATGTTCAAGAAACTCTTGGCTTAGTTATTCATCATCTCGATCAGAACAAAGTGTTTTGATAGTCTTACCAAGTTGTTTCTCTACTTCATATCTGAATTCTTTAAACTTCTCAAAAGCTTCAGATTTATGCTTCATTAAGTATAAACATCCAGGTCTAGAATAGTAATCTATGAATGTAATAAAGTAGCTATATCCACCTCTGGCATATATAGACATAGGACCATGTACATCCAAATGTATGAGTTCTAGTACCCCTTTAGCTCTTTCACCATTTCCTTTAAAAGATGATTTTATCATCTTACCTAATAAACAAGATTCATATGTTTTATAAGATTCAAAGTCAAATGAACCCAAGTTGCTTAGTTTGTGTAACTTGTACATGCGAGTGTTGTTTATATGCCCTAGATGACAATGCCATAGAAAAAGTGGATTAAGAGTATCAACTTTGATCCTCTTAGTTTAAACATTACAAATAAGGTCTGTATTATTCAGTATATAAATTCCATTCTCAATATTTGCATAACAGTAAAACATACCATCTTTAAACATTAAACAACCATTGTTATTAATGGAAAATTTAAATCCTTGTTCAATAAGACAAGATACTGAAATAAGGTTCTTATTTAAGCTTGGAACAAAATAACAATTATTGAGTTCTAGTTTTAAACCATAAGCTAAGTGTAAGATATATATTCTTACTTCTAATGCAGTAACTCGTGCTCCATTAGCAACCCTGATATCTACATCATTCTTACTTAGCCTCCTCTTACTGACCAGCTCTTGCAAATCATAACAAATGTGAGATGCACAGCCAGTATCTAATACCCAACCCTTGTTACTAGAAATAGCATTAGAATTAACCTTAATCATAAATGTACCTGAAAAAGAAGCACGGTTCTTCTTTACCAGCTCCAAGTACTCCTTGCAGTTTCTCTTCCAATGCCAATCCTTATTGCAATGGAAGCAAATACCCTTGGGGGGTTTCTCTACAGCTTTCTTACTTATACCACCTTTAGTCCTTAGGACTGGCTTCTTCCCCTTCTTCTTGGCTGTGCCTTTTTTCTTGGCAGACTTAGAAGAACTAACTATCAATACTACTTTAGCACTCTTCTTATTGGCTTCCTGAGTGTACTTCAATAAATCAATAAGCTCAGCAATGGTAGTTTCTCCCTTATTCATTTGATAATCAAGCATAAACTATATATAATTATCAGGTAGGGATTATAGAATAAGGTCAATTCCCAGCTCTTGCTTCAGTCTAAAATAAAGACCCTCCAACCTCTGTATGTAGCCATGTATCTTAATGCTATGAAAAATTGCTAATAACCCCTCTGCCATCTTGCACCTAAAAAGTGCATTTGAGAGCTTAAATCTGTCAGTCCTTGCTTTTTCCTCAAAAAGCATTTTAAGATAAGTAGCCATAGTACGAGAGTTCATAATCTCGCATTGCTTTTAGAGATCATTCTCCATAGCTCCCAGCATAATGCTGCTGGCCATCTCATCCTCTTGCTTAAACTTATTGTAAGCATCTCTAACTTCTTCAGAGGAGTTAGCTACAGGCATGCGTGGATATGCCCGATCCAATACATGGACTATATGTTTGCCTATCAAAACTATTTTGATTTGGTGAATCCAGTCTATATAGTTGGATCCATTTATTTTATGGAGATCAACTTTTCTTGACATTTTAGAAAAATCTGGAGAAAAGGAAGAAATAATGTGTCATGAAAAACATCAATCACTTTAAAAACATAATAAGGTCTTTTATTAGTTTTATTTTCCATTATTTTATTACAAACTAATAGCCCTCAACTACTAATCTAGGAAGGTCATGCTTTGCCTTCCTTAGTGGGTTAGTATCCAATGACCATTAAGCCTAATCTTGAGTATGCTCAATAAACTAAAACTTAATGTCAATAGGTAGACATCTCCCATGTCCATCATATCTTTATATAACTACTGAATCATTGGGTTATCAACTTATCTTAATACTTATGTTATCATGTATAACATAATTCCCCAAACTAGCCTATAAAACATTTTACCTTGGGTATGCCTAACAACAAAAATATTTTATTCAAATCTGACCCATTTTTTAAAACTTGGATATGCCCCATGTAAAAAAGGCTTGAGTGTGCCCAACAACCTGAATGATAAGAAGCTCTCCACCCTTATCTTAGAAAATGACAGGCCTTAGATTTATATTCCTTTAAGGGATTTATTTCCTTTTATATCATTAAAAACATTTAAGGTGGGTATGTGCAATTGGTGCACCATGGATGGTCCTGGCTCATGAATACTATGGCATGCTCATGCAACCCATACATACATCATTATAACAATTTATAATATGATGATTATGGACTTCTAATTTTATGGTCAAACCTAAGTTATGCACGATTTTACAAACCCCAAAAATTTGAAATAATACTAATCCATTACAAATTTTGCCTTGGAGTTCCACTTTTGGTCACACCTTTGTCCCTTTGCTCCTTTTGCCTCATTTTTGTATCTTTTACATCCTATGTAATCTAATTACAAATTTCAATAGTAGAAACCCCAAGTTACATTTAGGGGGAGTAGATGAGAAGAGAAGTATAAAAAGATTTTAGGGAAAGGTAGGACTTATAAGCCCTATTTACCAAAATTTATAAAATGATGCATATGCTCAATCACATTAGGCTAAGTCCATAATCACCATCATGCCAATTATCCTTCCATCCATTCAAAATAAATAATCTTCTCATAATGTTATTTCAATTTTCAAATTTTAAAGTTCAAACAAATTTTGCCTTTTAAAATGGTTATTAGGCTTGCATTTGAAAAATATGGTTTAGATGTTTTGAATTCTAATTGAATAAATTATTTATTAAACTAAATAATCATTGAACAATAATATATTAATTATTTAATGATACTTTAAATATTAATATATCACTTAGAAAATAAAACAGAAGTAAAAAATAACAAGAATCCTTATCATGCTCAAATTGCTCCTTTTAAGAGTTTTAATTCAAATAATCTCCAAAATTAATAAAATTCAAAAACTTTAATGTGTCTAAAACATTAAAATGCATGAATTAATGAAAAAAAATGAGCAATTAATATTGGAAAAACCAAATACTCTAAAATTGGATTTCTTATGCGCATATGAACATGATTTTCATAAAATCACATCCAAATCAAATCAAAATTTATTCAAAATACTCCAACATCAAGTTAATGCAATAAATAATTGATTCATTACATGTCTAATAATTAAACACACAATAATCAAACAAGCACATTAAGAATAACATAAAAAATCCATTCGGGTTTTCAATAGAAGCATGAATAATATATGAATTTTTATCTCATAAAAGTTTCACATATGTATCCAATTATGTGTTCCATGCATAGATTGCAAACCAAATCACTTTGATACCATTCTTGGTTTATTAAAATGTGTTTAGTAGTGGAAGATGTAATTTAAAAATTTTAAAATACACATTTTACAATGGATCTAGCAATTTTATACATAGAAAACATCACATACAGAGAAGATTATACAAAGGAGATTGAAAAACTTACTTTAAGCCGATCTCCTCCTTTCTTTGTCCTTCTAAAAAGTTGTAGCAAACTTTTCTGTCACATCCTCATTTTTTGCACATATTATTATTATATATACTGTCAATGTATTATGCTTTATATGTGATTAATTTGGGATGATGATGTGAGTTTTATATGATTTATGAATGCTATGAGAAATAAATGATGTGCTTATTGGTATATTACTAAATGATGAGACGATGGAATTATGACGAGACCATTGAAAAATGGTTGATCGTACCTATCGATACAATAATTAAATAGATGTATCATCAAAATGATAATTTATCGGATATGTCATCAATAATAATTAATGAAAAATAATATTGAGTACGCTTAAAATATTTAAGCATCATTAATCATAATGAAAAATAGTATTGAGTATGCTTAAAATATTTAAGCATCATTAATCATGATAATTAACGGATCATATGATTCGGATCATACAAATTAATTGTATAAAATAAGATACGTAAAATATTTCATATGTATATGAATTATACATATAAGTATACAAGAATTTAGATGAACAATAAATATATTAAGAGTATGCATAATTGAATAATATCGAATGATTAAAGATGAATATAAATAATTTATACGAATGGAATATATATGTGTATAGGAATGTATATGCGATAAGAAATAATTGAATTTATATGTATGAATAATTATAATATATAATTGAATTATAAGGTTTATTAAGAGTATACATAATTAATAATTACGTATGAGTATGGAAAGTATAATAAATACATATGTATATATGTAATATACATATAATATGTATAAAAATATGGTTTGGTATTTATGGAAGGTATTTAATAAGTATAATAAATGTGTAAGGAATTAAGGTATTATTATATTAAAAGTGAAATGATGATGTAGACTATTGAATGATGTAGACTAACCTTCATATAATCTCTTCAAACCTTATGTTCTAAGCTTGTTCTATACGTATTCCTGAAGTTGTGATTGAGATATCTTCATTCATCTTTGATTTACATAAAGGCCGAAGCATTCTTCATCCATCCAAGAAAGAACCATAAGTTTTTCTTAATTTTTGGCCTTGATCCTTCAAGTTCTAGCAAGGTTCATGAGTATACTTTAATATCTGGATTAAATACTCTTTGTTACTCTTCATTTACATGTTGAACAAACCTTCTTTAATGAGTATACTCTTATTTCTTTCAATTTTTAAGGTTGAACGAATCATTCCTTGCTTATGGTTCAAGTTTGGATCTTTAGATCAAAAAAATTAACAACTTTCATTGAGTAAGCCGAACCCTTTTTGTTGAATATCTCTTACTTTATTGATGATCTAACCATGTAACTTATGTATATGTCATGAAGGTGTTAGTTTAGCATTGAGGAAGGCAAAAATGCAAATATCTTAGTAAATCTAAAGCTTTTTCTTAAGGAAGTTTCATTTAAGTACGGTTTTGAGTTTTTGGTTTAAAGGTGAATGTTGGTAAGTTAATATGGATGATAAGTATAAATGATTTACAAACTTATGTTGGAGTTTTCTATATGGCTGAATTGTTTACTTGATAAATCTATAGTTTTAGTTGATTATTTGATATTTTAGATGATTAGAGTTGTAAAAGATGATGAATAAAATGAGTTGGTCTTGTGTGGGTGTGTGTGTATAGTGATTTCATGCTTGGCTGAATTACTTAAAGCTAAATTGCTAAAGGATGGTAAAAATTAAAATATGATTAAAGGAAATTAGATAACATAGAAGATTAATGTTAAAGATGATTTTTGAACATAGGTGAAAATATGAGTTAATTGATGATTATGGTTAGAAGTTCATAATAAGTTAATAAGGAGTTCATATGATGAAGATGATGAAAATATGAGTTTGATTTAGTTTTGGTTAATATTGGAATGTTAAAGTTGTTTGTGATTAATTAATTAAATTAGTGGAAAATAAATATTAAGTTAATATTTAAGATATTTGATTTATTGATTATTGATAAGTGGAATTTGGTATAATTGTGATAGTGGAAGTTAAAGTATGAATAGTAAAATGATAATGGGACTTTGTGGAAAACATAAAGAATATTCTCAGATAGTGGATTTTGAGTGGAAAGATTTAAAATATAATAGATGAGTGGGATTTAAAGAAATAATATTTAAATGTTAAGTGGAGAATTATGGAGTCATATGATTAAAATAGAGTAAGATATTTAATTGGGAAATAATTAAGTATATTAAGTGATAATGGAAGATTTTATAATATGGTTATTAAATGGTAGAAAGTGGATTAATTAAGGATATTAAATAAGATGAATTAAATGAGTGATATAAATGAAGTTTATGATAATTAATGTTGAGAATTAAAAAGGGATATTAAATTAAGTATGATGATTTAAAGGGTGTATAAATTAAGGATTTATACATGATGATTTAAATGGAAACTAAAAGTGAGAATGCTATAAAGTAAGTGGAAATAATTGATGGAGAATTTAAAATGGAGTATTAAATTAAATATGGTAAATGAAATAAGAAAGTTTAATGAAATAATTATGAAATGGTATAAGGTGATTTATTGGATAAATATTTAATGATTTAATTAATGATAAAGAGAATTAGTGCTTTAAAAATGAGATTTAGCACTAAAAGATATTTAATTAAAGGAATTAAATATTCTTAATGAGTTAAATATAGAGTTAAAGTTAATTGGTGGATTATGATAAATTAAAGTGAGATAGTGCTTTGTGTAGAGATATGGCACTAAGGTATAATTAATTTAAGAATGGTGATATGGATAATGGAAGTGATTAAGGGAATTAATTAAGTGAGTAAGATAAGATATGATTAATCATATTAAATGGATAATGCCATGAATAGTAAAAAGATATATGGATATTAAATAAACTTATGGTTTTAATTATTAAAGGAATTAACAAGCGTGGTATTTAAAAGGGAGGATATAAGAAATTATGGGATAATATAGACATATTGATATTAAGTTAATATTATTATACATTTTTGTCCAACTGAAATAAAAATTAATTATGATTGATTATTAAGAAGGTATATATGGATAAATTAAGAGGATATTGATTAAGAAGTTAAAAGAATAATACTTCTAAAAATGTTATGTTAATGGATTAAATTAATCATTAAGGATATATGGACACATATTATTATTATTATTATTATATCAACGGTTTGATTAAGGAATATTGATATGGTTAAGGAGTTAAGAGATCAAATAAGGAAAGAATTATATGGTTATGATTATAGGTCATGATTTATATATAAGAAATGTTATATTAATGAAAGGAGAATTATAATTATAAAATAATTATGAACAGTGCATAAATGTGAATGGTAACTGCATGAATAGTGATACCATAATAAAGGAAGATATGATTTCTAAGAAATCTTATGATAAGGTAAATGAATTATATTGATGAGATAAAGAGATTGATTAATTATAAGAAATATATGGATTGCTAAATACAAATAATAAATGAGTAATAATGGAATGTAATTTATTAATTAAAGATGAATATTCAATATGTTTTAGGTGGATTAATGGATAATCCGCCCATACCATCAAAGGATTTAAATAAGGGAAAGGACATTGCAGGTTTGTGCTAGTTTGTTTGAAGTTCCTTCGAGCATTAAAATGATCGAATGAACACTTGTTTGGTAATGCAATAGCATTACATAATTAATTACGCTTGGTTGGTAATGTAATAGCATTACATGATTTATAATGATATGATGATATAAATATCCATGTCATAAACATTAATGCATTAATTATGAAACATGACATAAATATGAAGGATGGCATAGTAATGAAACATGGCATAAAGCATGACACAGAGGAATAAGGAAGAAGAAAAAGAATCAATATGAAATGAGAAACAAAATATATGATGAAATGATAAATGAAGGGATACTTGGGCATTATGAAATGAATTCTTACGGGAAATGAATGGAAAGAAAAAGAAAAGAAATGAAATGAAAAGAAAAGAAAAGAATGAATGTGAAATGGGTTACAATTTGTTGAACCATAGCAATAAAATGAATGTAAAATGGTTCCAGTATGTTGAACCATATATATTATATGATATGAAAGACCTAGAACCAATCATGCTTATGAAATGGCTCAATATATGAACAGGAAAATATGAGGGAGAATGTATAACATTGATGCATTCTCATATGCAAGCATTATTCATAAAGATATAGTGATGATATAAATGGTATGTGTTTGCACACATGTGTATATATGCAATTAATCACAATGAATACATATACCATGGCATATACATAGTGATGATAAAATTACATCTAAATGATACATCCATATGTTGACATTGAATAAAATGATTTGATATCATTAAGAATAATGATGTTATGATATGCCATCTTTATAATGATATTTTTATGATAAGGTGACATACATGATAATGATATGATACATACATGATGATGATATGATATTCATGATGATGATATAGTGATGATATGATATTCATGATGATAATATAATGATGATATGATATTCATGTTGATGATATACTAATGATATGATATTCATGATGATGATATAATATTCATGATGATGATATGGTGATGATATGATTTTCATGATGATGATATGATGTACATGATGATGATAAAATGATGATATGGTATTCATGATGATGATATAATGATGATATGATATACATGATGATAATATAGTATGGATAACAGTAAAGATTGTCACACCTCTAGGTAGAGACATGCCCCGTAATGAAACCCTGAAACTCCTCCATTGAGCACCAAAATTTCATCACAAGGGAAAACAATCACTATCAATTTATCATTCCAAAATATATCAAGCATGCCAATGAACTTTTCATAGAATATAATTCTCAACTCATACTAAAAAGATAAGAAACAACATTGAAACAACTATTACATGGAACGAGTAACAAATACAAAGATGGCTATAGTTATGCCCAGTAGCATTAGCAAGTAGTAGTCGAAGCAACGCAACGTAGTGTTACTGCCAAAAATTAAAAGAGCATAGACTGCATACACAATGCCTACAGGAGTCCGCCTAACTAAGTTCCGGTAACCCTCACGAGAATCGTCGAAGTCGTGTACCACACTACCAACAATTAACGCTAACCCCATCTACCCTCTAATGTGCTCGGACCTGCGTTCATTAAATGACAAACGCTGAGTAAAAATCAGTTGCTCTAATAAATGAATGCAACACTTAATAATGTTTAAGTATAGAAAATTTCAAAGTAATAACATCAAAGTCATTATTATGTGGAAGCATAAAATCACATGTCAATAATAATTATTTATTGTAGCATATGGTTCAAATCCCAATGCAAGCATATTCACTCGTATATACTTCCAAAATTCTCATCTCATCCTCTCGTAGTACCTGGATTCGCCTCTGATTTTCATTCATAGCATCACAAATAATTCACGTATTTCCATAACCATAATATCCGATTTCAGTTTAAATAAATGTATGCAAATATGCAATGGATTTATGAGATTGCAATGTTTTGCACTCTCCCTCGATCAATCAGTTTCACTGTCGTATCTCGATTCATCAATCATAATTTTAATTATAATATTTTCTGGAATGCGACTGTACTCAACATTCAATAATAATAATTACATACATGACTGAACTCAGCATATGGGAAGCGACTGTACTCAACTTCCTTATAAATATCTCAATACATATTCAATCTTAACATATCACAATAACCACACTTCTCCGTCCTTATAGTGCCATGAAATGATATTATGAAATGCCAATGCTTTATCTAATAATGAACATGATTTATACGATATGATGCATTGGAATATTTAAGTGAATATCTTAATGTATCTCAGAACATATGACTTAATAATTATCATGTAGTGCGTGTGTGATATTATCTCATACTTATTTATTTAAATCGAGTATGATAGCATTGACCTTCAGGGGCTTTACCCTTATCTACACGTCTAGGGGACACATGAACAGGCTCCTCAGTAGACCCTGTAATTATTTATATACTCTTAGTAATATCCTCAAAGGATTCAATCAATTATCAATCATTTAATATTCGTATAATTCATACCAAGTCATAATAGTACTCACCACATAATTATTATTCTCAATTTGTAAAATAAATAATCATGTAAGGTATTATAATATAGACAATAAAGAATTTAATTGAGAAATAATCATATGATATTTATTTCCAAACTTTATCTTTTAATAAAGTTTATGTCATTATACCATTATTTATATTTCCATTAAACTATACATCGATAATACATCTTAAATAACCAAATTATAAAACTCAAACAACTAATTCCTTAAGGTTCAAAAAAAAAAATATATATATATATTAAAAATATATATCTTATTATGAATTAAGATAACATAATTTCGATCATAAAATAATTAAATCATAGATCTACAGACTTCATGCCATATATAATTAACAAAACTTATCTTAAATAAATACTTTAGAATTCAATAAAATCAATAAAATATATTATAATAATTATAATTTAAAAATAGTAGTAATAGATAATCTTAATTTATAAATTAAATCACTATAAAATTATCCTACTAAATAAATTTAATAAAAATCTCTAGTAATATAAATTAAATATCTATTAACTTAAAACAATGCATAATAAGCAAACTTATAATAATTAAATTCTTTAGAATTAAATAAAACATTTTATGATCTAGCTTTAAATAATAATAATAAATAATTATAAAATTACCTTATAATATAAATTTAATTAATATCTTTTAGTTGTTAACTTATACACATAATGAGTTTTTGTACAACTTCTATTTAAATCAAATAAGAATTAATTTAATACCATAAGAAATTAATAATATTAAATATTAAATCAAATAACTTTTCTTTATGATTAATATAGCTATATAATATTAAATATATACATAAATAAAAGTAGTGAC
>CANYBF011401549.1:0-10292 GCA_948192965.1 Dalechampia spathulata | reverse complement strand
TAAATACATTAAGTTTGACAAAACTGAAGTTGTGTAAACTATTAATGTGTGTATCTTATAACTTTGATGACATAATTATGATATTAAAATCTGAGACAATAAATGGTTTGAATAAATATGAGTTGCATGCTAGTACTATGTATACATATATATATATATATATATAAATTTTACAAAATGTATGGAATCCCTTGTAGGATAATTATTGACTTTCTCGATTAGCAAGTTAATAATCATTCTACGGGAGCATGTTACGCAGCTGAAGGTCGTGACATGTATTTATTAGATCTTACTAATATTCAAGTGGTTAGAAATCTAAGATAAGAACTTATAGAAGTAGGTAGATTTATGTATAAAGAATATATTGTAAATCATAACAAGCATTGTAATTGTGAAGAAGCAGAAAGAACTTTAGCCTTCATCAACCATCTCATTCAGTTTCTGGATCACATTCTTAACTCTTATATACCTTAATATGATGTTGCTAAATGGTCTGGATATTGAAGAAGTACTCATTTTAAGTCCCCAAAATAGAAGAAAAGAAGGGCAGCAAAGCAAAAAAGAGCCTTCAACCTTTCGAAGTAGCTGTTGGTGATGAGCAGGAAATAGTATGAAGCTTTTATTATAGAAACTTAATGGACCTAGTCTATTGTAAGGTACATGTTTATGTTTATGTGTTTATGAACATAAGAGTTAGTGATTTGTGATTTATCTTAGAACAATACCATCATTCCCTTGATGTTGATGATGTTGATGATGTTGATGATGTTCATGTTATATTTGTATTAGTGATTGGTGTTATATGAATGCATGTTGATTACTCTTTCATTTAAATTATGATATTATAAATTGTTGTGATTATTACGTGTAAATTATGTATTTGATATCTGATAATTGTCCTCATACTAATTGTTTTTATTTAAATTACGGTGTAGGCAATGATCTTGTAATAGGATTAATAAATTCTTCCATTAATTGTATTAATTTTTTAAGTGCAACTGTTAATCCTCTAAATCATAACATAAATCACTTCCGAAGCACTTAGAAGAATTTGCTTGAAGATAAAGTGAATTTGAGGATTACTTTCTCAAGAACAAAGCACATTTAGACTTTGTTGCTAGTTCTTGTTATTCTAACGAATACGAGAAACTGAAAGAAACTAAGAATTCAAGAAAACAATCTAAATATTAAGGATTTTATATCCTTTAAATTCTTTTTTTTCAAAAGTAGAAATTCTAGTGATCCCTAAGTAGCTCTTAGTATTTCCTTTAGTTGAAAACTTCTTACTTTAGTTAAAAGTAAATTCTCCTTGATGGTATTACAGCCTTTGAGCTAAATAGGATTGATACAATTTCTGGATTTTTTTGAAATTGAAAGTGAAGGATCAATTTGTCAAAAAAAAAAAGATTAAATATTAAATATGTTAGTAGGGACTTTTTAGAACCTTTTTTCATAAATAGATAATAAAAATATTTTTTCTTTTAGGAAGAAAACGAGGTTTGTAAATTGGTAAATATTTTAGCAAGAAAAAGAGTATCAATTTCAAGTAAAAACAAGAATGAACTATATTAAATTGATAAATATTTTTAGATTAATATTAGATTGAGAATTAAAGTTGAGGGTTGCATTATTTGGTTCTTTTTTTTCATTTAAAAAGGTAATATTCCCCTCTTGATTAATCCTCATATTTATGCAAACACTAAAGAAGTCCAATCCATTTGACTTTTAACTCAAATACTTAATGGATTTTTTCTTTTTTTTTTTTCACAATCCGCTGAATCAATTTGGCACCGAAATTACTAGTTAATTATTTATGAATCAGATAATAATATATTTGATTTATATATTTTATATAATATTTTATTTTGATATTTAAATAATTTTTAATTAAGTGTCCACGTTTTTAATAATTTTATTAATTTACTATTGTCACAATCTTTACGATTTAAATGAGGATCAACCTAAATTCTTCCACGTTAACTATAGTTTATTATAATTTTCATCAAAACTTTCAAAAAAACTATAGTAATTTTATAATATATTAAAAATTTGATTAACTATTTCATGATCAAAATTTATAATTTATATTTAATTATTAAAATCTAAATAAATTTTAAATAAATTATTATTTATAGAAAAAGTGAGAAAAGAATATGAAATTTGAAGACTAAAATATTTAATTAAACAAAAATGAAAAACATAAAAAATATTTATAATTGTAAATTTGAGAATGGAAAATAAAATTATGTTTTAGGATAACATTATCTGTTACTTGTGAAGACAGAGATGTGTGTTTTACATAAACATGTGAATGGATGGAAACAAGTCATAGGAATGAGACAAAATCGTAGGGAAGGAACAGACTCCAATATATTGTTAAGTAATGAGTTGACCCGTGACGATTTCAGGTTTAGTTTAGAGAGGAAAAAGAGGGGACCCTACCCTTGAAAACCGGAACCACCAATCACCCTCTTTAACTCCCCCAAAACACACCGTGATCAATGGCTTTTCTTCAATTTCTAGTCGTGGAATATTTATAACTTAATCTACTGTTTTCATGCTTTTGGGTAACAATAATAATGATAATATAAGTAGGAAAAATTGCATACTGCTAACGTATTATCTTAGGGAATCAATTCTAGCCTAGGCATTGACTCCTACTCACAGAACCCAAAGGCAGCAAGGCAGCAGCATCAAGCATGCAGCCGCAGTAGGCACAGACAGAGGGAAAGAGTCTTCAGATTCCAAAACAATGACCCAAAAGAAAAACATTACACAGCGTAGCAAAAATTCCTTTTCTTTTCGTTCTTTTTTTCGTTTTTGTTTTTGGGCCTCTCTTTCCTTTGCTTTACAAAGGTCAGAAGCAGCAGCATGATGATGGAGGGCATCAAAACTCTCTTCCCATCTTTGACATGAAAATAAAATGTTTTTCTTTCCTTTCCCTTTTTCTTTTCTTGCCCTCCTTTGCTTTTCTTTCACTCTACCAGTAGCTACGTGTGGTTTCACTTTCTTTTATACACATAAAGTGTAGCCACACATGTGCAAACCCAACTCCCTTAATATATTAAATCAAAAGACTTCACTTTGTTTGGATCTTTAGCTAAAACCCAAACCCTAAAGTCCAACCCAGGAATCCAATGTTGCAGTCGGATTTTTGTCAACTACAGCTGCTGCTACTTCTGCGCTTTCCCCCTCTCCCTCCCTCTCTCTCATACACACTTCTTCTTTTTACTTTTTTGTTTGCCCTTCTTCCTTCTCTATAGTGTCAACGCCAAGCTTAAAAAAATAATATATGCAACAAAGGGAAGCTTCCTACCATCCTTCCTCTCTGCAAAATCTTGGGCTTTGCTTTTTCTCTTTTTGGTTGGATTTGTCATTGTCCCTTGCTCTTTAAATTCCTCAGAAACAATCACCCACCAAACCACCACCAAATCCCTGCTGCTTGTTTCCTTCACTATCTGGGTATTCCCCGCCTCTCTTTCTCTCTCTCTCTCTCTCGCGCTCTCTGTGCTAAGTTTCAACCTCTCCATTCAGGTATTAACTGGTACTTTCTTCTTCCTGCGATTGTTCTATATCACTTTAGTTCTGTCTTCTTCCTGATCTTCTTCAATGTGGGTGCTTAATAATCTTTTTCTTTTAAAAGAAAAAATTTAGTATAGGGCTAGATTTCGATTCTGCTTGTTTACTAATCTTAAGTTGGTTAGTTGTTTGTTTTGTTTTACTGCTAAATTGTACCCCTAACTGCTGTTTGATGCCTGATGGTTTCCATGTACTAGAAATAGAATAGATTCAATTCAAGAATAAGAATCTAATAATGGAAAAAACACCCACTTTTTTTTTTGTTTTGTTCTTGATGCCAATTTCCTTGTGGTTTCTTTCCCAAATCAAAAGTTCATTTCTTGATCCCTTTTACTTCTTTTCTCTTCCCTTTCTTTTTTATCCTTTTTTTACCCATCTAGTAAGCTGCCTCTAGCATCTCTTTTGTAAAATTGCCTGCTTTTGTTCCTGTCTTTCAAGAATATTTCTCTTTTCATGTTTTCGCATCTTGTAGAACAACTAGATGGGTAAAATTTTTTGTAAAAGAAAGAATCTTTATGAGCATATTGTCTTTCAATTTCTGGTTACTGTTTCTAAGATCACTAGATGATTATACCATTTTCATTCACTAGTATGATCCAATCAATGGATTGATATTCTTCTTTCTTTCGTGATCTGTGTTAAAATGTCTCTTTTAAGTTTAGAGGTTACGGTATCTAACAATTTTCGTTGCTTTGACAGTGGATATTTTCGAGTTCTAAATTAATCCATGGAGCACCATGATTCTTGGGCTCTAATGCCAAGTAGGAAGAGAAAGGCGCAAGAAGAAGAAAATGGAATGCTCAACTTCCGCATGGGCGAGCTCCATCAAGACCTTCTTGAAAGAGTTCTTTCCTGCCTACCCACCTCGACATTCTTTCGCCTTACGTCGGTTTGCAAGAGATGGAAATCAGTGGCACATTCTGCTAGTTTCAAGCTTGCCTGCTCCGAGATTCCTTCCAGAGAACCATGGTTTTTTATGGTCGATCCCAATCTGAGCAGATGGACTATCTTCGACTCTGCTGAAGGAAGTTGGAAGAAACTCAATCGTCCGGCTTTCCTCCAACAAAGCAGTTCTAACTGCGAATCAATGCCTGTTGCAGCTTCTGGTGGTTTAGTCTGCTTCCGCAATGAATCAGATTTCATTGTGTGCAATCCTGTTACAGGATCCTGTCGCCAACTCCCTCCTCCGGCACATCCAGCCTCAGAAAATCAACCCCTTCAAGCTATTGCAATGACCACATGTTCGAAAAATCAGCACTCTTATAAGCTTGTTGTAATATCCGGTGAACTGTCAAAACTATCGTTCAGAGTTTATAATTCAAGCAGTAATCGCTGGGAAGATGAGCTTTTGTTGCGAAGGAAAGCCGACGAGTCTCAAGAATTTGAATCAAATGACGACAATGCTGTCTACTTCCTCAGCAAGGGAGGCAATGTTGTGGCAACAGACATGCAAAGAAGTCCATCAAAGCAATACTCATCAGTAATCTCTGTTAAAGATGGAGAGGAAATTGCTTATTTCCTCAACTCTTCGGGCACGATTGTAGCTTGCAATCTGACCCAAAAATGCTTCTCGGAGTACCCGAGGCTACTGCCCATCTTCTATGAGTACTCGGTGGATGTAGTTGAATGCAACGGAGAAATGTTAGTTGTACTGCTATCAGAATTTTTTGGGAGTGCAAGCCTCAGAGTGTGGAGGTTCGATGAAGAAAACCGATCCTGGCAACAGATTGCAGCAATGCCTCCAGCAATGTCGAACGAATTCTACAGCAAGAAAGTGGATATAAACTGTGTAGGAACTGGCGATCAGATATTCATCTGCCTAAACTCTGCGGAGTTGTTCAGCTATGTTATGTGTGACTTAAGAAACAACAATTGGGTTGAACTGCCAAAGTGTTTTATGAATGGTGAAGGTGTGGAGTTCATGTCCGCCTTCTCATTCGAGCCAAGGATTGAAGCTTGTGTCTGAGAAGAAGATTCTTTTGCAGATTTAGAGATGTGTTAGTGATTGTAATTTGCATTTCTCTTCTGATTCTTGTTTTTCTTCTATCAATTCTTTTGGTTCCTTAAACAATGGTTGTATTTTTCTTATTATGTATTTTCATGGTAAGATTATTATTTCTGGCAAATTAGCCAATATAGGCAGCTTTGCGTGAATTCCTGAATCCCAATTTGTTATGAAATCATTGTATTTCTTATTAATGATGATTTATCCGTTATATATATAAACATAAATACGCTTGTTAATAGATAAATACCAAAAAGCAGATCTACATGATCAGCCAAGGGCAATTTCAACCAACTCTCCCTGCTTGAGATTACCAGCTATCATGTCCATTCATCAAATAATAATAAGCTACCAACAATTTAAATCAACTCTTCCTTCTTTAGATTATCATATCCATCATGGATTGCATGAAATCCAATCATTATTGACAACAGACAAGAGTCAGGTAATCAAATAATTATTCATTATTTTATTATTTATCCATATTTCAAATTAAATTTTAAATACTTATTAAAATAATGTTTAAATTAATTATTTGATTTAAAATATTAAAAATAAACATAAAATATTAACGTTCAACCTCTAAGATCATGTTCGGCAAAAGTGATATGTTATTTTAGTAATAGTTAATTGTTTAATTAATCTTTATTATTAATTATTAGTTGTTAATTTTTAGGTGTTTAAATATTTATTGAAGCTAAAATGTGCAATAATAAATAAAAAATTAACTTTTAATCTCTAAAAAAATAATTAATTTTTCATCAACTACTATCTAAACCCTTAAATACTAAATTATTTTAGATATTATTAAGCAATATAATTTAAAAGAATAATATTTTAAGCAAAACAATATAATAAATATCACTTCAAATTTTATTGTCCCGGCTCCATCAATAATTTTACTGAAAGAGGTTCAATTTTAATTCATAGGTATATTAAAATTAAATAATAATTAGGTATATTAAAATTAAATAATAATTATATATAATTTAGTAAAAAATTAATATATAATGTTAAAATAAATAAATTATATATTAAAAATATTATAATTCAAATATAATTTATTAATTTAAATTATTATTCTTAATTTTAATCCCAACTTATTTAAGTTTATAGTTCTACTACTGCTTCAAAGTTAAGAATAATAACTTTTTACAAAAATAATCTCAATCTCTAAACTTTAATATATTTAAAATATTACAAAATAATAATAATATATTAATCAAAATCAAAATATTAAATATTAAATATTATCTAAAATATTCTTATCCAATATAACCCGGAACAGAACAAGAATTGTACAACTATTATTCAAGGGTTTGGGATGAGTGAAGAGAAAAAAAGAGTTGTTAGTTTAATATTGATTTTGTTAGTTTGAACAGTTGTTATTTATTTTAGGATCAAATAATTATTTTGATAATTATTGGTTATCGTATTAATTACTGATAATTAATTTTTTATATAATATTTGAAAGTTAAAAATATTTAGTAAAAGTAATACTTTAATTAATTATTTAGTATAAAATGAAAATCCAGTAATAGTATTAATATTTTACCTTGCTATAAATCATTAAACTTACTTTAAAAGTTGCTACATTTATTTTCAAATCTAACTAATTGGGGTATACATACAAATATCATTATCCATATAGATATTTATTATATATACATATATATATATTTATTTATATATATTTATTGTACTTTTCACTTACGAAAATGTTACATTTAATATGCGTGTGTACATGCATATTATGTATATATGTAAACGTATGCATATTGGATTAGGTTTAAATTTAAGTTTAAATAAATAATAGTAATATTCATATTTTATACATGTTTAGTATAATGAATTTTACTTTTTTATATATTCATATTTAAATTTAATAAAATATTATTTTTTAATTTTAATTGATATGAAAGTTGATTATATCTATTCAATTAGGTTGAAATTACTATCCTAATTATTATTGTTAGATTATTTGTTTTTTTTATTATAATATTTTGATGTTTACAAACACTCTTATTTTAATTTTTTTTATGTTTTTTTATTTATAAACCAGTAGTAAGATTGTATCATATCTTGCTAAATTTTTCAAAATTTTTTTTATTTGATGCATTGAGTTATAATAGGTATCCATATGGTCTTACCATTTATCATGTATGATTGTACTATATGCTATTGTCAATTTTATCTCACTTCAATTGAGGCAAGTTGATTTCTTTTGATAGGCATTCATACATTTGTATCACTTGATTGTATGATTGTATGCCACTCACATACCTATTTTTCTACTATTTTTAAAAATAGTCTATAACAATTCTAATTACATTTATTACATTAATAATGGGTTTTCAATTTGATGATTATCATTATCATATGCATTTCTACTGACTTTAATACATTCATAAGCTATGTTTTCATGCATTTTACTTTCAAACATAGACAATTCATATAGTTATTCATGCATAAGTCATATTTCTTGCTTCACATTGAACTTATAACTTTTTACCACATTTCATGCATTTAATTATATGCTTTTTACATATTTGAGTATAGTCTTAGTATTATGTTTTTTTTATCATGTGTAATTACCTTCCTTAGTTTGTAATTTTATATTTTAGCTTCATGGTGCATGTTTTATAGGTTTAGAAAGTCAATTCATGCATATTTTTCTTTATTCATGTCACATTTTGATTTGCACAGCACTTTTATATGCATTAGTTTTATAAATATGTTTACAATGAATGATTGATGGATGCATGAAATGCATGAATTGAATATGATGCATGAATGTGATAACTTGATAATTATAATGCAAAGTGTAGTATGAATAGAGGAATTTCATATGATATGGAATTCATAGAGAAACTAGTAGAAACAGATGAAAGGATGTTTTACAAAGTTGAATATACATGAAAGATGTTAATACGGAATATGTGTTGCCTTGAATAAAAAAAATTGATGTATGTTCAATGATGCCTTGGTGTGTAACATGGTAAGCCAGGATAGACAAGGTATTACATGAAAAGTTAAGATTATATCAGGAAATTTAATTATGTACGACTTATGTTCATATTATAGAGTGGTAAGTATAATAAGCATGATGCTAAAAATAATTATGAAGGTGGGGGGAAATTAAATGATGTAGGAAGTTACTTATCCATATATAATTAGACCTTCTTTAATTTATATATAAATATATAGATATATATATATATATGGATATTAAATTAATTAATTGGCCTTATCTTAATAAATAGGAATTAGCCACTTGCTTTTCCTTTTTCCTTCATCAGACGTGCTGCTCCTTCTTCTTTTCTTCCTTTAAACATTTACTTCTTCTTCCTCTTTTCTTGTTCTTAACCTAACTTAAGGCAACATCATAGCAATTAAAGGTAAGGATCGTGCATGGCTTTTGGATTACATATTCTTTTTGGTGTTTTATATGCTTTCCTCATGTTTTCTTCTTCTTCTCTTTTCTTGTGCATACAAACTTAAAAGATTATGATCTAGGTAAGAGGAAGCATGGATCTAAAAGTAATATTATTCTTTTCTTCTTTTTATGTATGTAACTTCTTTAATGATGTGTTTCTTGTGGTTTTTATGGAGCAAAGTCATGGGTTGTGATTTGATGATTTGAGTTCTTGATTTTGTGAAGTTAAGTTTGAAATTGTAGTGAATGTTGATAAAGAAACTGAATTGGATTATGGGTTATTATGGAAGATGCAAGCTTGTGTTGTGTTGTGTTGTAAATGATGAATTGATTTTAATTGATGATTAAACTTTAAATGGTGTTTAATTAATGTTTTGAGTAAGGTTTAGAAGTGATATGATGATGTTTTGGGTAAGGCAATAGATTAGGATGATTGAGGAATCATTTGGAGGTGTTTTGGAATGTGTTTACACTACCTATGAAGCTCTCGGTCACGATCGTGACATTGAAATCATGATCATGACAGAAGGTTTTGTAAAAATTCTGCTTAAAGTCAAGATCGTGACATTGAAATCACGATCGTGACAGTAACTCCTTTCAACTTCAGAGAGCAATCTTGTAAATGACTTTTGGAGGCCTTATCGGATGAGTTTTGGGGTGTGTAATATACCGTTGGAAAGCTCTTTGAGTCTAGTTTATAATGGTTTAAGAATAATTTAAATTAAAGGTAATTTAATTAGGTAAAAAGGTTAAAAAATGAGCAAAGTTCATAGAGGGCAGCATGATTTTATGTTCTATTGAAGTGTTCTACTCTGAACGTAATTTGAATTATAGTTGAAGGCCTTAATGGATGAGTTTTGGGGTGTGTAATATATTTTTGGAAAGATATTTGAGTCTAGTTTCCAATGATATAAGGATTTTTTTGTTTTAAGGTTATTTGATTAGTCAAAAGACTTAAAGAATGTAAGCTACTTCTTTGGGTAACATAATTTTGTAATGAAAATGGAAGATAAAGATATACATGGATTGTTTAAGATGTGTAATTAAGTATAAGTTATGAATGATTTTACTAAATGGATTGTAAAATGATAATGTTACAAGTTTAAATAGATGGAACTCAAAAGTAGCAACAAGTTACTGCTAAATGTAAAGCGAAACAGGTTTGTGCTATTAGTAGCTGATCCTTATTAATGGATCGGTGGGTAAGTTATTACTTACCTTCATGTTAACATGTAATCACATGTTTTCTTAGGTATGATGTGTTTTCTTTT
>CANYBF011401367.1:0-40482 GCA_948192965.1 Dalechampia spathulata | reverse complement strand
ATTAACATGCAATATCACATACTAATCTCACATTAAATCACATTTACAACATCAAAATGAATTGAAAATGCAATGAAATCAAACTAAATCAAAACTAAATCAAAACAAAATCAACAAATAAGCAATAGATCATTACCTATGTTGATTCTCCAAGCAACTTCAAGCTTTTCCAATCCAAATCAATGTTAGGGAATTTAAATAACTCAAATCCAAACATAAATGCTTAGGTTTTTATGTTTTGAATTAAAACTAATCAAATACAAGCTAGTTTCAATCAAATGCAATCAAATGCAATCAAATTATGAGCTAAAATGATGAATTCAATTCGCGTTCTTTTGGAAATTTGAGAGAAAAATGATATGAAAAACCCTAGCCAAAGTTGTCCTCTCGCCAAAAATAACCAACTTTCAAATTATAACAGATTCTAGAACATACCCAAACGGGTATCCTAAAGAGGAGATTCAGGTAAGACAACTTACCCGTTTGGGTAAGTTGCATACCCGAATCGCCCCTTAACTTACCCGAACGGGTAAGAGGCTAAAAAGACTAAAAATGCCTAAAATAACCCTAACCCGAACCCTGAACCGCACCAGGGTGAACCGGGAACGCCCGTGAAGGCAAGACAGTGATGGAATAGACCTAGTTCATCCCAATCGGTCCGAGAGACTCAAAATTTAGGGTGCGACAGTGTCACGGGTTGGATTCAATGCAACTCTTATAAACCCGTGCGACGCTTGTATTGAAACACTACCTTCAACAAGCCAGTCGATTAGTTAAGCTTGCATGCACCAAAGGAGGTTAGCTCCTATTCAAATTATTATCTCAGATTAGAACAAGCACAGCTAGGCACAATATAGGCAAGCATAGCATATAGCACAGCATTCATCCCACAATCAAAGCAAGACAACATACAATAATGGCATATAGAAAAATAGAAGAACATGAATAAACATGACTACTTCTTTCATTGATAAACATTGGATTACAAGGAATCAATCCTCATGCTCCGTGTAGGCAGGGGGGAAGATCCTACACAACCTACATTGAAGGTAAGCACCTCAGTGCCCACCATGTGACTAGCTTGCCAGGATGGCACCCCAAGCTTAACTAGTCACTCCCCCCTAAAGAGCATTAAGAGCATAGTTAGCTCTGGCATGAGGAGACATCAAATAATTTGAGCCATCACACTCTAAAATTACAAGAAATAAAATGCATTTTATCAATTATTATACTACCCCCACTCTCCGTACATAAAACCTTTATCCCTTACACTCTCACCCACCCAAATTCATCAATGCTACCGCTTGAGAGTCACTGGCCAAACCATCTCTTATCTGATCTCGTAGAGAAGACTTAGCTTAACTAAAAGATAGGTGAGCAAATTGCTTCATCACCACTAACTTCGCTTTCCTACTTAAAGCATCGGTAACCTAGTTAGCCGTTCTCGAATTGTACTCCAACTGGAAGTCAAATTCTGCTAAAAGTTTCTACCATCTAACTTATTTTGAGGTGAGCTTTGGTTATGTTAAAAAGTGGCTTACCGCAGTGTTGTCAGTCTTTACTACAAACCTGGCACCCAATAAATAGTGATGTCAAACTCGTAAACAGTAGACTACCCCTAACAGTTCCTTCTCATGGGTCGAGTATCTCCTCTCAGCTTCATTCAACTTGCGACTCTCGAAGGCAACGGGATGTCCCTCCTACATCAGAACTCCTCCTAAGGTAAAATCAAAGGCATCTGTTTGCACTTCAAAAGATTTCAACATATCAGGTAACTGTAATACTGGATCGCTCATCACTACTTGCTTTAAGTTCTTAAAGGCTTCCTGGCACCCTTCTAAAAACTTTCAACCATTTCATTTCTTCAGTAACTCCATCAATGGAACAATACGTCAGGAATACCCTTAAACAAATTGCCTATAGTAGTTGACCAACCCTAAGAATGACCATAGCTCTGTTATGGATGTAGGGATCTTTCAATCCTGAATCGCCTTTACTTTATCTTGATCCATTCGGATGTGATCTTATTCAACCACATGACCCAAGAACTTAATCTTAGTCTGTCCGAAAGCACACTTCTCCTTCTTAACATAAAGCTGGTTCTCCCGTAACTTCTCAAACACCAACCGTAAATGTCCACAATGCTTCTCTATGGTGGCGCTAAAGATCATAATGTCATCCAGATAAACCACCACAAACTTATCCAAGTATTCATGGAACATCTAGTTCATTAATGTACAGAAAGTAGCAGGAGCATTTGTTAGTCCAAAGGGCATCACAAGAAATTCAAAAGCATCATATCGGGTCATACAAGCAGTCTTTGGCTCGTCTCCTTCTGCCACTCTCACTTGATGATAACCAGATCTCAAGTCTAGTTTCATGAAATACTTCGCCTACCCAAGTTGATCGAATGGATCATCAATCAATGGAATGTGGTACTTGTTCCACATCGTGACTGTATTGAAAGCCCGATAGTCTATACAAAGTCGCAAACTCTCATCCTGCTTCTTCTGAAAAAGAACTGGAGTGCCGAAGAGAGCTTTTACGGAATGGATAAACCCATTCTCTAACAGTTCATCCAATTGCTTCCTCAATTCAGCCAATTCAGGTGGAGTCATACAATAAGGCACCCTTGCAGGAGGCTTCATCCCATGAACTAGCTCGATAGTGTGATTAATGTCTTATTGGGGAGATAAACCTTTAGGTAACTTCTCTGGCATCACATCCTTAAATTTTGTAACCACCTCTTGGATTAATGAGGGACACTGCAATGCATTCTCTTTCTCATGGGACTACTACATAGGTTCGTTCCCTTCGTTTCACCCCCTTCTTTAACTGCAAGGCTGAAGTACCATCTTTTCATAAATATGGCTCATTGTCACTGGGATTACACACGGTCTATCTCCCATCAACAATAGGCAATTCACGATTGGGATTGGCATAGCTCAACTCTTCTTCAAGAAGTCCATACCCAGTACCAGATCGAAATCATCCATCAATGCTATAGTGAAATCTATTTTCCCAGTCCAAGGTCCCATCCGACAAAAGACTTCCTTAGCAACACTTGTGATCTTAACGGCTGCCGAGTTCACTACCTTCAACTTCCCACTATCCTCTTGCACGTAGAACTTCAAATGAGGAGCCCATGAATCAGCAAGGAAGTTATTAATGGCTTCTGTATCAATTAAGGCTCGAAGAGTCTTTCCATTCAGCATCAAGTCCACATACATCAATCCCCTCTCAGTGGCACTTTTGTTAACTGCATTCTATCTCTCAAAAGCACCCAAGAATCAAAGAGCTCCAACCATAGCAACTTCATTGTGCTCATCTTCCTTCTCCTCCATCCAGGGTTCCTCCTTATCGTTAATGGCCCTTAGCGCACTCCAAGGAGCCTTATAAGGACACTCGGTTACTCTATGCGCACCACTACAAAGGAAATACTTTATGCTTACAGGCTTCCCTAATGTAGAGTTCGCAGCTCCCTGCGATCAAGGCTCTCGCATATTAAAGGTTCGTGAAGGGAAACTAGTCTTGCTTCCCATTCCTCCTGTGGTCGGTGCTCTTCAGCCGAATTCGAGGAAGAGCTATTAGGTATATTCCTTCGCTCAGTGCTCCACGCAAAGGGTTTATTCCACCTATTATCCTGACCCTCACTAACTCCAAAAGAAGGAAATTTCCTTTTTGAGGAGTTATCAACATAATCATCTATGTTATCAATCGCTTTGATAGCGGTTGCTAAATCCTTTACCCTTTAACTCATTCTTTATCCATGGTTTCGTGCGGTACCGCTGTAACTCATTCTTTGTCCATGGTTTCAACCCATCTAGGAACCGATAAACTTTATCCACTTCCACCATATCTAGAGTGTCTAGAATCAAGGCGGAAAAGCTTCAAACATACTCCCTAATGGAAGAAGTATGTCTTAGCTCCGCCAACTTCTGTCTCGCATTATAAGCCATATTCTTCAGGTAGTATTGAGCCTTCAAGGCAGTTTTGAACTCTTCCTAAGTGTTGATAACACACTTTCCTTCTCTGATTTGTTCCTTCTTAGTCCTCCATCAAATCTTCACATCATCGCTTAGATTCAAGGCAACTCTTATAAACCCGTGCAGCTAGAGTGTCTAGAATCAAGGCGGAAAAGCTTCTAACATACTCCCTAATGGAAGAAGTATGTATTAGCTCTGCCAACTTCTGTCTCGCATTATAAGCCTTATTCTTCGGGTAGTATTGAGCCTTCAAGGCGATTTTGAACTCTTCCCAAGTGTTGATAACACACTTTCCTTCTTTGATTTGTTCCTTCTTAGTCCTCCACCAAATTTTTGCACCATCGCTTAGATTCAAGGCAACTCTTATAAACCCGTGCGGCACTCATGTTCGGACACTACCTTCAACAAGCCAGCCGATTAGTTAAGCCTTAACAAGGATAAAGGTAGGCTTCTTTGGTTTCTCAACATTAATACAAGGAAGATCAATAGCGCAAGTCTATATGGCAATGATTCACATAATAAGATCTCAACCACATCACTGTCACCCTTTCCCTTCTACTTTAATTGAAACCATTATCCTTTGCGTGGCAACTTGCTCAAACAAAGTCTCGCATTAATCTTTAGGTTTTTTAGCATCTTTTTTTGCCAATATTTAGAGATAGACCTCCATAAGTTGTTCTAAAACTGGAGTGGAAACCTCTACAACCCCAAACACCACCTCCAATATCAGTGATATTACTTGGACAGTTATGAAAGAAATTCTAGCATACAAGAAGGCTACCCTGCTTAGCTGCATGCTGGCGTAATATAATATCTGAGACCCTAATAGCTTCTTGTGAATTCTTAGATTCTTGTCCCCATAATGCATTTGCAATTGCATGCATAGGAATTTTAGCAGCAAAACTCATATCTACTTTAAAAGTTTTGGACTGGTATGAGTGACCCATTCTCTCCTGATCACTCTCATTATGACTACTATGCTCATCAGGGCTAGCATTTACACTATTTATATTAGAGGTTACATCCTCAAGCAAAAAGTGAACTCAAGCTTGTTGCGGGGAAGTGCACCAACAGTAAACAAACTTTTTTCTCCATCATATGCAAATTTCTCTCCACCTAACTCTCAATCACAAGTTTCATGAACCCTGTCAGTGACCTTTCTTCCAACACCCTTACCATCTTCAGAAGAAAGAGAAACACAATAATGAAAGAAGTAATCATCCACTTTGTTAATACTGATTTTGAAATGATTGGTCAAAAGAGGTGTGTTTTAGCCTTTAGATCCCACTCCTCGTCTTGCTACAGGAACCCTAACAACCTTTTTCTTCACTGGTTCTGGCTCTACTTTCAATCGAACCATATATGGCGGAACAAAAGGTGGTGGAGTTGGCAAGGGTTTCTGTGACCTATTTCCCTTATGGGATCCATTACCATCTGGTTCCATCGCTTGAAATTAGTTAAAAAGTAAAGTAAACCACTTGTATACAAGTAAAGATATTAAAATACCTCAAATATGGAGCCACTTCCAATAAGCACTATCAACATTAGGGATAATCCATCATCAAATCTAACTTCAACAACTGCAGATTTGCAATTCTTAATCTCCAAAACGAGAGGTCACTGCAACAAGTGACGGAGGATGTCATAATCTAAGATCCACGGGTTAAGAGAAAAACCATAAAGAGAAGCGAAACGAGCAGGGAATGAAGATGTACAACAGAGTTTCGAATCAGGAAAAAATGATAAAGAGAAGGATAATGAGTATTGAATGTAGATGTAAAGCAAAGTAGATGTAAAGCAAAGTATCGGATTAGGAAAAAATCATAGAGAAGGGTGATGATTAAGAAATGGAGATGGGCAAGACAGCTTCGGATTAAGAAAATAAAGAAAAAGGCGAAGAGTAGGGAATGGAGATGACAGGAGAGTTTCGGATTAGGGTTCAATAAGGGCGATCATACAGAGACCATAGATAAGAGTCTGTGTGAAAGAGAATGCATTGCAATATTCCTCATTAATTCAGGAGGTGGTTACCAAATTTAAGGATGTGATGCCGGAGAAGTTACCCAAAGATTTACCTCCTCGACGGGACATTGATCACACTATCAAATTAGTTCCTGGGATGAAGCCTTCTACAAGGACGCCTTATTGTTTGGCTTCACCTGAATTGGCTGAATTAAGGAGCAATTAAATGAATTGTTAGAGAATGGGTTTATCCATCCTACAAAAGCTCCCTTTGACGCTCCAGTTCTTTTTCAGAAGTACGATGGAAGTTTACGACTTTGTGTGGACTATCGGACTCTCAATAAGGTCACGGTGTGGAACAAGTACCCCATTTCGCTTATTGATGATCTGTTCGACCAACTTGGGCAGGTAAAGTACTTCACGAAACTAAACTTGAGATATGGTTATCACCAAGTGAAAGTGGCGGAAGGAGACGAGGCAAAGACTGCATGTATGATCCCGTATGGTGCTTTTGAATTCCTTATCATGCCCTTCAAACTAACAAATGCTCCTGCTGCTTTCTGTCCACTAATAAACCAAGTGTTCCATGAATACTTGGATAAGTTTGTGGTGATTTATCTGGATGACATTATGGTCTTTAACATCACCATAGAGGAGCATTGTGAACATTTGTGATTAGTGTTTGAGAAGCTAGGGGAGAACCAGCTTTATACTAAGAAAGAGAAGTGTGCCTTCGGACAAACCAAGATTAAGTTCTTGGGTCATGTGGTTAAATAGGATCACATCCGAATGGATCAAGATAAAGTAAGGCGATTCAGGATTGGAAGATCCCTACATCCGTAATGGAGCTACGATCATTCTTAGGGTTGGCCAAGAACTGCAGATTTGCAATGGAGCTTTGATCATTCTTAAGGTTGACCAACTACTATAGACGATTTGTTTAAGGGTATTCCTAATGTATTATCCCGTTAACAAAGTTACTGAAGAAATGGAATGGTTGGAAGTGGTCAAAAGAGTACCAAGAAGCCTTTAAGAACTTAAAGCAAGTAATGATGAGCGATCTAGTGTTACAGTTACCTGATATGTTGAAACCTTTTGAAGTGCAAACAGATGCCTCTGATTTTGCTTTGAGAGAAGTTTTGATGCATGAGGAACATCTCGTTGCCTTCGAGAATCGTAAGTTGAATGAAGCTGAGAGGAGATACTCGACCCATGAGAAGGAACCGTTGGGGGTAGTCAATTGTTTATGAGCTTGATGTCACTATCTATTGAGTGTCAGGTTTGTAGTAAAGACTGTCAACACTACGGTAAGCCTCTTTTTGACACAATCAAAGCTCACCTCAAAACAAGATAGATGGTAGGAACTTTTAGCAGAATTTGACTTCCAGCTGGAGCACAATCCGAGAGCGGCTAACTGGGTTACTGATGCTTTAAGCAGTGAAGCGGAGTTAGTGGCAATAAAGTAACTTGCTCACCTATCTTTCAGTCAAGCTAAGTCTTCTCTACGAGATCAAATAAGAGATGGTTTAGTCAGTGACTCTCAAGCGATAGCATTGATGAATTTGGTAAAGCAAGGGCAGTCGAGACAGTTTTGGTTGTAGGATGGATTGTTGATGATAAGGTCAGATCGCCTCTATGTACCTAAATCAAGGAACTTGAGAAAGATACTATTGATCAAATACCATGATACATTGTGAGCAAGACATCTAAGATAGCATCAAACTTTGACATTGTTATCTCGACACTACTATTGGCCAAAGATGAAGGAAGATGTAAAAGCTTACACGAAGACATGCTTAGTTTGCTAACAAGATAAAGTGGTAAGATAGAAAATAGTTGGCTTGTTGGAACCTTTGCCTATTCCGACCTGCCCATGGGAGTGTCTCACTCGATTTCATTACTTGTCTGCCTTAAATAGGGGAGTTTGACACTATTCTAATCGTGGTAGAAAGATTCTCAAAGTATGCCACTTTTGTGCCTATATCTAAGCATTTCAAGTCAGAAGATACGACAAAAACATTCTTCAAATATGTAGTGAAATATTAGGGAGTTCCGAAGAGCATTATGAGTGATGGAGATAGACAGTTCTTGAGCATATTTTGAGCAAAACTATTTCAATTATTGGGGTCAAGATTAGATACATCGGCTGGTTTTCATCCGCAGATAGACGAACAGATAGAGAGATTTAACAATATGTTAGAGGAGTATCTATAGCACTTTGTCAACTCTAGCTACTCAAGTTGGGTATCTCTTCTGGATATTGCCCAATTCTGCTTCAATTCCCAGAAATTCTCCACATCTAACCGAACTCCTTTTGAGATTGTTTCAGGTCAATAACCATTAGACCCACACTCTGTTGATGTTATCTATACAGGTATGAACCCGAAAGCGTTCAACTTTACAAAAGAGGAGATAGAATGAGGAGACTACACGAGCGCATCTAGAAAGAACATCACAAAAGGATGAAGAAGCACAAAGATGTTAAGCGACGACCTGTACAATTTAAGGTGGGAGATCGGGTGCTAGTACAGTTGTGACCAGAACAAATCAAATCAAAGAACAAAGATAGACAGTTAATACCAAAATACGAAGGACCAGTGGCCATTCTAGTTAAAGTGGGTGGTGCATTAGCTTATAAATTACAACTGCCAGAATGGATGAAGGTACACCCTGTTTTCCATGTAAGTTTGTTACGCCTATACCATGCCAATAAGGAAGATGAGACTTGCAACAAATCTATCAGATCGACGATCGTAAAGATGAAGATAAAGACTTCAACAAAGGCAATGGAATAAATCTTGGCATTCCGCACATCTTTCACCTACAAAAGCAGCCACAGAAAGTATTTAATGAAGTGGAACGATCTACCAGAGGAGGAGACAAACTGGAAAAGGGAAGATAAACTCCAAGCATTCAAATACAAAATTGAAGACTTTGTTAGAGGGCAGTCGACGAGGACAACAATAAATTAAGCGGGGGAGAGTGTAAGGGATAAATGTTTTATGTAAAGAGAGTGAGGGTAATATAGTAATTGATAAAATATATTTTATTTGTTGTAATTTTGGAGTGTGATGGCTCAAACACATTGATGTTTTCTCCTGTCAAAGCCAACTATGCTCCTAATGCTCTTTAAGGGGAGTGACTAATTGAGCTTGGGTGCTATCCCTGCAAGCTAGTCACATGATGAGCATTGAGGTGCCTGTCTTCGGTGTGGGTTGTGTATGATCTTCCCCTTTGCCTACACGGAGCATGAGGATCTATTCCTTGTAATCCAATATTTATCAATGAAAGAAGTAGTCATGTTTATTCATGTCCCTTTGTTCTTCTATGTTCATTATCATATGTTGTCTTGCTATGATTATGAGATGAATGATGTGTTATATGCTATGTTTGTCTATGTTATGCCTAGCTGTGCTTGTTCTAACCTGGGATAATAATTCGAACAGGAGCTAACCTCCTTTGGTGCATGTAGGCTTAACTAATCAGCTGACTTGTTGAAAGTAATGTCCGAATACGAGCGCCGCACGAGTTTATAAAAGTTGCCTTGAATCCAACCAATGATAATAGTATCCCAAGCGGATTTGTTCCAAACTTCTACAAAAGTAGAATGATTTCTTTCTTTTCTTATCTCATTCGATAAGGGGCCAATAGAGCTTGAGGCTTTCTCAAATGAGATTTTTGCAAATACCAGCTCACGAGCAGGTATAGAAGAGTGTTTGTGCAAGTTAAAGGCCTTGTTAGCTCGTTATAATCTTAACAGCTTTAAGAAAGTTAAGAGGATACATTAAAGTGTTTGAGTCATCATACCTTTAAAATACAAAAATAAAATAAATTTTACCAATTACTATTCTACCTTATTTACATAAAACGTCATCCCCTAACACTCTCCCCTACTCAATTGATTGACGATGCCATCGACTGTCCTCTCACAAAGTCTTCAATCGTCTCTAAATGCTTGTAGCTCGTCTTCTCTCTCCTAGCTAGTGTCTTTTTCTGGTTAATCCTTCCACTTCATTAGGTACTCCATGTGGTTATCTTTATTGGTGAATGATGTATGCATATCCAAAATCTCCTCCACTACCTTGGTTGAAATTTTCATCTTCATCTTCATGATTGTTGGTCTATTAGTTTAATTGTGAGTATCAGTTTCCTTATCAGCATGATACGGACATAATAAACTCACATTGAATACAGGATGCACTTTCATCCACTCTGATAGTTGCAATGTATATGCTGAGGTACCCACCTTAGCCAGTATAGACACGAGTCTTTCATAATTCAGAATCAGTTGCTTATCTTTGTTCTTCAATCTAATTTATTCTGGTCATAACCACAATTTTGATCACCTACATTGAATTACATCAATCCTTGCTTAGCATCTGCTACTTAGCCAGTTGCAATGTCTTTGTATTCTTGCTTATATAAATTGCATCAACTAAATATGGCACCAAACATTATTATCCTATAACAATCTCAAAAGGAGTTCTATTAGATGTAGAGCATTTTTGAAAATTGAAACAGAATTGAACAATATCTAGGAAAGAAGCTTAATTTATATAGCTGGAGTTAACAAATATCACAAGTATTCCTCCAACATACTATTAAATCTTTTAATTTGTCCATCTGTTTGGGGATGGAACCCAACCGACATATCCAACTTCGATCCCAACAACCAAAATAGCTCCACCTAAAATGTATTTAAAAATCGACCATCTCGATCGTTCACAATACTCTTTAAAACATCCTAATATTACACTACATGCTTGAAAAAGATCCTCGATGTATATTCTGACTGAAAATGCTTTGACATTGACATAAAAATAACATACTTTGAAAACCTGTCTACCACCACCAAAATAGTATCAAACTCCCTCATTTGATGTAGATAAATAATGAAGTCAAGTGAGACGCTCTCCCATGATCTAGTCGACACTGATAGAAATTCTAGCAAACTCATCATCTTCTATCTCACTACCTTATCCCGTTGGCAGATTAAGCATGTTTTAGTGTATGCCTTCACATCTTCCTCCAATCAATAACAATTTTGAGTCAACAACATCAAAATACAGTGTCATCTTAGGTATCCCGCAAGAGAATCTATATGCCTTGCCATGATCAAGGAAGTGATAGTTGAATTTGAGGACGTCATGCCAAATAAGCTACCCAAGACACTACCACCTCATCAAGGAATTGATCATTCTATTAAGTTGATTCTAGGGGCTCATCCTCCTACAAGAGCTCCCTATCGAATAGCTTCACGTAAGTTAGCAAAATTGAGGAAGCAATTAGATGAATTATTAGAGGCAGGATTCATCCAACTGGCTAAGGCTCCATTCGATGCCCTAATTCTATTCCAAAATAAGCAAGATGGGAGTTTATGATTGTGTGTAGACTATTTAGCTTTTAACAAGACGATTGTGAGAAATAAATACCCAATTCCATTGATCACTGACTTGTTTGATCAATTGGGTCATGCAAAGTATTTCACCAAGCTTGACTTGAGATCGAGGTACCACTAAGTGAAGGTGGCAAAAAATGAAGAGCCAAAGACAGCCCGTGTAATATGAATGGTTCTTTTCAATTTCTTGTTATACCCTTTGGACTAACCAATGCTTTTGTTACTTTTTGCATCTTGATGGACCAGATTTTTCATGAATTCTTAAATAAATTTATGATCGTATATCTGGATGACATCATGGTATTTAATGCAACATTAGAGGAGCATCGAGAACATTTAAGACTGGTGTTTGAGGGATTGGGACAGAACCAGCTATTTATGAAGGAGAAATGTGCTTTTAGGCAAATCAGGATCAAATTCTTAGGACATTATTGAACAAGGTCAGATTTGGATGGATCAAAATAAAGCTAAGGCAATCAAAGACTAGAAGATTCTAACATCTATGACTAAGTTGTGCTCTTTCTTCGGCTTGGCTAATTATTATAGATAATTTATCCAAGGATACTCCCAACATATTCTGGCCCTAATAGAGTTATCAAAGAAAGAGAATAGTTGGAAGTGGATGAACAGAAATTAGGATGAGAATTTAAAGGAATTGATAGTTAATGATTCGACATTACAACTACCAACATGTTGAAGCCTTTCGAGATACAGACGGACTTTACTTTAGGATGGGTGTTAATGCAAGATGGACATCCTATAGTATTTGAGAGTTGATAGTTGAATGAAACTAAGAGGAGGTATTCTGCTCCTGAGAAAGAGTTGCTTGGGCGATACACTGTTTGCAGGTTTGGCGTCATTATCTACTAGGAGCGACGTTTATGGTAAAAACAAATAACACAATAATAAGCCACTTCCTCACATAGCCTAAGCTCACATTGAAGCAAGCAAGATAGCAGGAATTGTTAGCAAAATTTGATTTTCAACTTAAGCATAATCCGGGTACACGACTAATCGTGTAATAAATGCATCGAGTAGAAAGACCGAGTTGGCGGTTATGAAGCAATTAGCTTATCTATCTTTCAATCAAACAAAGTCATCTCTACGAGACTAGTTAAGTGAGAACTTAAGACCCACAGGCAATGGCCCTTACAAATTTGGTGCAACAAGGGAAGAATCAACAATTTTGGCTGGAGGATGAATTATTAATAACAAGGTCAAACCGATTGTACGTTCCATAAACAATAAACTTAAGGAAAATTCTCTTACAAGAGTGTCATGATATTTTATAGACGAAACACCCAAGATGGCAACATACTTTGACGTTATTAACTCGAAATTTTTATTGATCAAAGATGGAGGAATGTGTGAACGCATGCACTAAGACATGCATAATTTACCAACATGATAAGGTGGTGAGACAGAAGTTGACATGTCTATTAAAACCTTTACCGGTGCCAACTCAACCATGAGAGAGCGTCTCACTTTATTACTTGTCTACCTCGAATGGGGGAGTGGTATTTTTTTGGTTGTGGTTGACAGATTTTCAAAGTATGCTACTTTTGTGTCAATATCGAAGCATTCTCAAGTCAAAAGATACAATGAGAGCCTTTTTCAAGCACATACTGAAATACTGGAATGTTTCAATGAGCATTATGAGCGATTAGGATGATCCATTTCTGAGCACAATTTGGACAGAGTTATTTTGGTTGTTGGGATCAAAGTTGAATATGTCAATTAGGTTCTATCCACATATAGATGGACAAACGAAAAGATTTAATAGTATATTAAATGAATACTTGCGATATTTCATTAACTCCAATCATACAAATTGAACTTCTCTCCTAAACATCACTTAATTTTATTTCAATTTCCAGAAATGCTCTACATCTAACAAAACTCCTTTTGAGATTGTTACAGGACAACCACCTTAATGTCACATTCAATTGATGCAATTTAAACAAACAAGAATCCAAAGGCATTTAATTCTATAAAGGAGTGGAGGCAGAATGAAAAGATTACGAGAGCACATCTAAAGAAACTGTAGCAGGGAATGAAGAAGCATGCAGATGCTAAACGATGATCAACGCAATTCGATGTGGGTGATCAAGTTTTAATGCAATTACAACCAAAATAAATCAGATCGAAAAATAAAGTTTGGATGTGATTGATTTCGAAGTATGAAAGGCTCATGTCTATATAAGCTTAGGTGGGTGTCTTAGCATACAAGTTACAGCTATCAAAATGGATGAAAGTGCATCTCATATTTTATGTGAATTTATTGTGTCTGTATCATGCTGACAAAAGGATGATACATGCAACCAAACTAACAGATCGACAATCATAAAGATGAAAATGGAAATTTCAACCAAGATTATGGAAGAGATTTTAGTTGTGCACACATCCTTCACCAACAAAGGCAACCACACAAAGTACTTAGTGAAGTGGAAGGATTACCTAGAAGAAGACACCAGCTAGAAGAAAAAAGACAAATTACAAGCATTCAAAGACAATATTGAAGAATTTATGAGAGGGCGATCAACGGGATCGTCAACCAATTGAATGAGAAAGAGTATCAAGGGATGAGATTTTATGTAAAAAGAATATAATAGTAACTAGTAAAATGTATTTTATTTTTGTATTTTAAGGGTGTGATGGCTCAAATACATTAATGTCTCCTAGCAGGCCCAATTGTACTCCTAATGCTCTTTAAAGGAGAGTGCCTAGTTGAAACTAAGTGTTATCCCGATGACTAGTCACACGACGAGCATTGTTATGTCTACCTTTTATATGGATTTGTGTAGGATTTTTCCCCTTGCCTACACGGAGCATGAGGATCAATTCCTTGTAATCCATTATTATTCAATGAAAAAAGTAGCATTGTTTATACGTATCCCGTTGTTCTTATTTGTGCCTTTACATGGGTTACCTTGCCTTGTGCCCTACATCTAACATAACTCTTTTTAAGATCGTTATAGATCAATAATCATTGATTCCACACTCAATTAATGTTATTTACACAAGCAAGAACCTGAAAACAATCAATTTTACTAAAGAGCGGAAGCATAATGAGCAAATTGCTAGATAAAGCATCATAGATAATGAAGAAACATGTTAATACAAAACGACGACCTATGCAATTTGATGTGGTAGATTAAGTTTTAGTATGATTACATCAAAGCAAATCCATCTGAAGAACAAGATTGATATAAAAATATGAAAGTTGTTGTCAATCCTTATAAAAGTATGCCTCTATATACAAATTGCAATTACTAAAATGAATAAAATACACTATGTGTTTCATGTGAGCTTGTTGCCACCATATCATGTTGACAAGGAAGATAACTCTTGCAATCAACCTACCAAACCAATAATCATGCAGATGAAGTCATTGACAAGAGTACAGCAGATTTTAGCGGATCACACAGTATTCACCAAAGGCAACCATACAAAGTATCTGATGCAATGGAAAGATCAACCAGAATAAGACATTAGCTAGAAGAAATATTTTCAAGAATTCAAGGCCTAGGTAACGGAGTTTCTAAAAGGTTTAATGTAATAAAGGTAGAATAGTAATTAATAAATTATATTTTATTTTTATATTTTAAAAATGTGATGGACGAAACAATTTGATGTCTCTTCTTAACAAATCTAACTATACTCCTATGTTTTTGGAAGAAAGTGACTAGTTAAGCTTTGATATCATCCCGAAAACTAATCACACGACAACACTGATGTGTCTACTATGTCAGATTAAATAAAATTTTTCTCCATCTACATAAAATGTGAGAATCAAATCCTTTGTAATTCATTATTAATCAACGAAATAAGTAATTATATTTATTTATGTCCTGCTATTCTTATCTGTCTTTCTGTATAATATATATCATGCATATGCCTCTACTTATATGTAACTAAAGCTTAGAACACTAACCCTAACCCTAACCCAAACACTCATCATAAATTTAAATATAAGATCTAAATAATCTCATCTCAAAAATAATTAATCATCATCAATCAAACCAAAATAAAACTTAAATGCCGATACAACAATAATAACTATAACAATAGGACAAAATTCAAGTGCTAACGTAAAAATCATAATCAAATTAACAACAACAATAATACTTTCAAAGGCCTAAAAAGGTTGTAAAACAAAGATTTAAAAATACAAATTTTATATAACAATTATCCTCGAGGTGTAAATTTCGAATGCATTATGCAAGTCAATAAATACATTGCAAATTTTATATTAATCTTGATATGTTCAAATCATCTAGAATTTTGAAACCTTCCTAAAACAAAGAGAAAGTTGTGTTTTAAATTATACTTTGAGAAGTTTCATCGGAATCATCTTTGCTTTTGTGACTTAAAATTATGTAAAATTCATAAATAATATACAAATTGATACATGAAGACAGCAAGCGCGGGAAAGGGGAAGGACGTGACAAAGGAAGAAGGATTGGCTTATGCAATATAAATACAACTAGATGAAGATGTCAATGCTTGCGAGTAGATTAGGCCAGCCTAACCTCATCTTTCTTTGTTGGATGAAATCAGTCAGAACTTGTCGACATTCTGATCATAGTTGCAGCAGGCAATAGCTTCATATACGGAAACCTAACCTGCCTGCCTTATTGATGCAATGACAAGCGACACAGGCCCCATAACCGGAGATTTGAAGATGTTCATCCATTCCTCGTCATAACTTAGAATGTACTTTCCATGGGCAACCACCTTCAAACGCATGCTCCAACACATCTTCCATTCGCTTTGCTAGTATAATCTGCAAAACCAGAACCCAAGTTGGAGCCAATGCTGCATGCGAGTCATTAAAAATAAATGCATGTTTGAAAAATATTTGAGAAAATGAATTTTGGAAGGAAGGTAAGCAGGGAAAAAATCAAGTTAGGTATCCAAATATCGCGCAGTAAACAATTCCTTCCTTTCCGTGTACTAGTTCGATAATCAGAGCCTGTACAACAACCGAGGACATGACAATACAAGCACTTGTGGTTTCCAGTCGGCTACGCTTCTATAGCAAAGGTGTAATTTCACGAAGTTTGAAGAAAAGACTTCCATGATTCAAGACTGAATGGATACAGAACACAAAGAAACAAATAGCAAATTGGTTTAAGGGAAAGTGATTGAATGAGACAAGATGATGACAATTGTAGCATACTCTCATTCTGACCCAGTCATTGACAAAAATTGTGTGCAAAAGCCAACATCACAAAAGCAATCACTGTTCAAAATGGCCAGGAAAAAATCAAAAATCTGTTTCAAGTGAATATTTAAAATAGGACAGATGAGATAATTCAGTATCAAAGATCAGTTGATATGACAAGAATCTGATATCGCAGCATAAAACAATTGAAACAATAATTGATGCATTGCTGGAAGTTACATCACCTCGAGAGTCCCAAGCACAGCTGCTGGCACTTCAACCAAGTCCTTCAAATTTCTCTCTGGTAATATTACTCTTTTAATACCATAACGATGTGCTGCCAATATCTGCAAGAAAATCCACGTTTCTGTATAAGCATGCATTTTGCATGCATCAAGATAGACGCTCTAGCAGCTGAATTCATTAGCACCACATATTGATAACAAACGGAACCCAAGGCCTCAACTAGTAAATTTCTATTACAATCATTCCATTTTTACCAAAAATTAAACTTCTTAGAGATGTTACCGAACTCCAACAAACTCATCTACTCATATTCTCAACCAAAAATGTCAAATCAACAAGAAAAGGAACATAAAATATAACGGAATCATAAAACTGAAAACAAAATGCAATATAAATAAACACTAATGCATTTTATTGACCAAAAACAAGCAAAACCAAGAGTTTTTTTAAAAATAAAATACAAGATCATGTCGCCAATTGGAAATACACTGGCCCAGAAAAGCAAAAAAATGTCCAGGATCTACCATAACAAATTATTTTAAGATTGATGCTTATATGTCTGATTTTTCTTTTTCTTTTTTGATTTCAGACATTAATTCACTTTAATAGCAATAGGAAAATATTACTAGAGGGGCAATTAAAGGCCCCTTTTCAAGTAAAATTGAGATTAGTCATGAGGATTATATTATCCCATGAACCACCGGAATTTGCTTGAATAAGTAACAGCCATAATTCAGGTATATTTTTAGTAAGATAAAAAATTTTTTGAAACTCTAGGGTGAGGATCTCAATTGACAGGATGGCAATTACGATATATTATCTTATTGATATTCATAATATGAGGGAAAAAACCATCTAACCACCGTTTAATAGTAAATCAATTTAAGAAGTTATTCACGGACACCAATTCAATCTACACATACATCCTATGAAGGAGGCATAAACAAATTCAACATATATAAATAGAGTACCCTTGCAAGAAATCTTTGTGCCTAAATAATTTTGAGATGCAAGAAAGTAAATATTTTTCAAGAGATTCAATTTTGGAATATGATATTGATGGAAACTGCAGAGCAATATTCTATAAATGCTAGATTCCCACCCTAAAATTAAGTGAAAAGAGGTAGCTCGTAAGTTTAGTGAGCATTACCTTATCCTTGATACCACCGACAGGCAGAACAAGGCCCTTTAAAGTCATCTCTCCAGTCATTGCTGTATCCGCTCTTACTCTTTTCTGACTAAACAATGAAACAAGAGCTGTAACCAATGTCACGCCAGCAGACGGCCCATCCTTTGGTACAGCCCCTGCAGGAAAATGAACATGAATATCCCGGCCTTCAAGGAGATTGATGTCATGAGCAGCTGCAAACTTCAGATCTGTTGCCCTGGCTCGTACCTACAAATATAAAGAAAACATTTATTAGCTAAGTTCTCTGCTTGCGGGAAAAGGTGTTGTGAAGCATTCAAGAATCAAGCATTTCAATAGTCCCGCCCCCGAACCTAAAGTAGATTAGCCATCATCAAGTCATAGACATGGTTGAAGATGCAGATACAGGGAAATTCCCATTGGATTTCTTCAATAAACTTCACCTAGAAAAAAATGCATCATTTCTAAGAGAGCTCGAAAACTATGCAGACATATGCAATAGATAAATCAGATTAAGAGATACACACTTTTTGTCGTGACTCATTTACTCGATGTATTTTTCTATTGTCTAAAGTTTAATTTTCATACATTTTGATATCCCACTCACAAATATGATAAAATTTTTATCATTATATATTTCAAAGAACTAATTCGCAAAATTAAAATTTTTTATCAAGTGATGTGCTATCAAACTTGATATTGAGCCACTTCTAAAATATTATTGATTTATTCTAAGAATTGTTTATGTGTTCTTAATAGAGTTAAGAAAATACATATAAATGTTAATTTATTTGTCGCAAGTCTATCATAGTTGACTACACTAATCATTTAATGAACAATTTTTGTTAGCAGCACATATTATACACATGTTATCACAAACCTAATGATATTAGCTGAATAATATTACAATGCACTGGAAATACAACTATGGATCCCCAGTGTCAGAAAAGAAAGAACCACGATTCCTAAAGTATGTATATTCCCTAAATCATATCTTGACCTGGCTACTTGTGCACCTGCTAGCAAACCCAGGAAAGTAACCATTGCGTTATTTACTTTTAAATTGCACTATGAAAAATGACATGTACAACACTAGAACATGATCAGCAGATAAAGCCTATAAAGCAATGTAGATCCAGTAAAAAAAAACGATTTACCCATGTCAAAGCTATCTGTGCTGATTCTTTGATAACATCACCAAGTTGCCCCGTGAGATGTAAATCACCCTTTCCTGCCATTGCTGTGGCCTCCACAAATTGAACTTCACCACCAAACGCAGTCCATACAAGCCCAACAGATATACCAGGACTAGCAACACGATCAGCAGCTTCTTTATCATCAAATCTTGGAGGCTGCATTATTTATACAATTCAAAAAATGAATGTCCTCAGATCTAATAATTGAAACCAACTCAACCATGGAATTGAGAAACCAAAAGCTTTTGAGAAAAACAGAAAATTTCCACTGCATGAAATGCAGGGTTTCCAAAGCTAAAAATTGGTCAGGCAAAGCACACAAAAATATCCAGCACAGAAGAAGCTGCTCAACAATAAAAATTTCAACTTATGCATAGCATGCAAGAGAAACTCCAATAACTCTTTGAATAAAAAAATCAACGAATTCATTATGGGGTTATCATTACTCTTTTAGCAAATGTGGACCAAATGCACTTAAAATTATTCTCTCTTCTTGATCCAGCTAAAACAATTTAAATACAAGAAAGAACAACACATCATGTGCTGTTCTTTATTTCAGGAAGATAATAATCATACATTCTCAGCTGTCACTGAATTTGACTTTGGACATAGAGAATGAAGATTGTTTTTGGCAATTGGCGCAAATAAATATTATCATATAATAAATGCATCTGTTTTCTAAGATGCAATAATAACAGTAGAAAAAAACACGCTAAACCTCAGAATTTTTACTTCATTTGAATAACCAAACAGTTACGAAGGATCTTACACCTGAGCCTGAAAAGTAAGTAATAAGGAAGCACTTGACAATGAAAAGAGCAATTCCTTTACCAGCCAATGCTAACAAGGTTATTTACAAAAACACCCCTGAGTTTTCATGTAATTAATAAAGTAATTCTCATATTTCAAAATTAGTCCAACTATAAATATTTTGTTATTTTTCTATTAAAATGTGTTGGAATTACCAAAGTAAGGAAATGTTTGATATAAAAAGAATTGAAATTAAGTGACCAAAATGTTTTGAAAACGAAAAAATGGGGCATAATTAATAATAAATTTGACATGATAACAGAATGCTAATAATACAATGACAAACTTTAATAATTTTGATAACTCAGGGTTTCCTTAATTAGTTACATGACAACTAAGAGCTGTAGTTGTAAATAAGCCATGCTGATTGTCAAAATCATGAGTAAATAACAAAATATGAAAGGCATATTGTAACAATGCACATAAGAACCAAACATATAGCATATGGTAGGAAAATGGAAAAGCTATAAGTTACCCCAAGTACTTTCTCCAGCATAGCTTCATCCACAACCAAAGGTGATGTAACAACCCTGAACGAGTTTGATAACTCATGATTGTTTTCATTCATTGGGATGACTTCCATTTCCACTTCAGCTCCATCTGCAATTCTATTCTCCAACAATGGTGAAGTCAACCGCCGCATATCTTTACTTAATGGAACAGCTTCCTCTTGCTCTGCGAGTTTTACAGCTGCAGCACGTGCCAATGCAGCTAAGTTCCTCTCTAGGTTCCTAACACCAGCCTCTCTAGTGTACCTCTGGATAACAAGTTTCACCATGACCTACCAAATTGAAATAGCATTCGGGGCATTGCAGTTCAAAATTTGAAATGATATTGAAACAGAATATGCAAATAGATTGATCACTAAGAGAGATTCACCAAGAACCTTTCCTCTCTTTCTCAATTTGGGGTTAATTTCATCTAGGATTTTCTTAATTTAAGTATATTTCCCATTGCAGTCCATAATTGTTAATTTGTAATACAAAAATTCCCTATATTTGAACTTTAGCATCACTAGAATCATTTCAAGTGAACTTGAAGAAACACATGAAAGGCTGTGTGGAAATTACCTCATTTTACTTATGGTCGGCAAAAGAGTAGTAACGAGACACAAATGCCATTTAGATGGATCAAAAAGAAAAGAAAAAAATGCACCTTGTTCAGGGAGATGACATCGACTAGATCATCAAACACAAGCAAGACATTTCGCAGTTTTCAAACAACCAGGGATTGTCATAATGATTAAGCTTTACAACTAAAATTAAAGGAAAAGCTGGAGATTATTTCTTGATTTTCTCTAATGCATTATGGGGAGTAAAAGAAAGACTGGATAAACTATTTGGAAAAGAAATTAATTCAACAACTGGATGAGAGACTTCGAGAAATACCAAAAGACTCCAAGATCCAGTTCTTGGCTTCAAACAAATGAAAAACAAGATAAAATGAAATAAAAAAACATAATAATTCTACTTATGAACAAAAAAAAGCCCAAACCTGATGATTTGTTTTTCAACATTTCAACTTGGATCATCATCATAAGAGGAACTTGAGCCAAAGAAACAAAATCTTGATAGAGACAATGTATGCATGTATTCACAAATAGGGGGATTGTTGGTATTGTAGAAATTCCATTAATCAAGAGAGTGTTAGGCCAAACTCATAACAACAGCCCTAAATGGGATTGGTACCCATATTGCACAAAACCAATTGGCTTATGCTAAGTATCAATCTACTTCACTCAAATAACACTTAAACTCCTCACACATGAGCCTCCACCTGAAAGTCCATCAAACGCCTAGACCTATCTCAAAGGCTCTAGATTCACAAACCGATCTAGACTCTAGATTAGCCCAATTCTAGATCTTCAAACACAAACCTAGGATTATCGGGTCGTTTGAACATCTTAGGCTCTAATACTATATAGAAATTCCATGGACCAAAGAGAATGTTGGATCAAACTCATAACAATGGCCCTAAATTAGGTTGATATCCATATTGTACAAAACCAATTGATTTGTACCAAATATCAATCTACTCCACTTATACATCACTTTAACTCCTCACATCTTTTCCATGCAGGATTCTCTAACAAGTACTAAACCACCAATTTCAAGAAGAAATATTCATGGCAAAAATAATATAAATGGCAACAACAACTAATTCAGCAAGATGGCCAAGCAAGCAAAAAAAATTTTAAATCAAGCTTAAAATTCCCATGGCTTCAGTTCCTATTGCAAAAATAGGGAAGAATAATCTTATGGTACAAACTGAAAAAGAAAACTAAAATTACAAACGATTTTATGAAGGAACTTCCATGTATATATATGCTACCTCTGGAATTTGAAGGAAATCAGAGCTCAAACCATGCTGATCCAAAACTCTTGGAATCAAATGCTGCATGGCTATCCTAAGCTTTTCTTCCGGTGTATACCCAGGCAGCTCAATGATTTCCATCCTGTCTAAGAGTGGAGGAGGAATCGGCTGTGCCCTATTTGCAGTTGCCACAAAAATCACTCTTGAGAGGTCAAACGGAACATTCAAATAGCTATACACCTTCAATTAAGGAATAACCACTGGTAATCAGCACGTTCATGACTTTAAGAGATGATATGACTTATCAATAACAAAAAGGCATCTCCATAATCAACACTAAATCTTGCCAACAAATCAGTGGGACATCAGATCTAGCTAACAAATGTAAGTGATAATCTTAACGTCCCGCAACTATTTCTCTTACATAATCACCATACATGTATTTAAATAAATTTGAAGTACCATATATGTTGAAAACTTTATCTGTCTACAAGACTATTGAACAGAACTTTAAAATTTGCATGATCAATGCCACTAGGATTGAAGAATCAATAGTTACAGTTACAGAAAGGGCAAGGCAAACAGTGTATGAGTCACTGAAGGACAAACCAAACTGATTTACTCTAACCAATACGCTTTTAAAAGACATCTTGTACAAAGGAAAAGGATACTGATCATTAAAAGTCTTGTTCTGTTCAGGATCAAGAACCTCTAGCAAAGCTGATGCCGGATCTCCACGCACATCAGAACCAGTCTTGTCAATCTCATCAAGTAGCATGACTGGATTGCACACACCTACTCTCTAAAAGCCAAATAAATAAGATCAAATCATGCATAAAAATTAGAATCAATACAGAATCACCAAAAGTAAATATCAGTAAAATGTTTTTCATGTTTTGGTAGCTCATTTGCCCCAAAAGTTGATGAAGTTCGACACAAAAGAAAGACCCGCAAAACGAAAAGATGAAATTGAATTATCAATAGCATCCCTAGTACAATCATTGTAGAAATTCCATGAGCTAAAGAGAGTGTTAGGCCAAACTCATAACAATGGTCCTAAATAGGGTTGGTACCCATCTTGCACAAAGCCAATTGGTTTATACTAAGTACCAATCTACTCCACTTATATACCACTTAAACTCCTCACATTTTTTCCATGTGGGATTCTCTAACAATCATAAACCCTCCAGGAGATGAAATGTACATGATTAGGTGAAAACTAATTCCAAACACAGTTGATCATGATTATAAACAAGCAATGTTTATTTAACCAACAAATCCTAAGGCCAAGATCAAGGAAGGGAGCATTAAATGCAAATAAATTATTACAATGGAAAAATAACTAGTCAACCGGTTCCACTGAAATGTTTAAAAATCCAAAAAATTAAAAAAAGCAAATGGACCAAATCACTCAATGGATCTGAATTTATTGGATTAGAAATTATCAACCAAGCATAAACCATTACTATCCATGCCTAGACCACCAGCAGCACATCCTTAGCTCAAACAAGGAACAATGAGGTCAATTATAATGCCAAGAAAATGTTTCAATTGCGACACAATATTGAACTCTCAGTTAAGACCATTTGAACCGTGTATTCTAGCACTCTCTTCATAACAGCAATATTCTAGTACTCTTCAAAAATTTACAGCAATTGATTGATGCAAGCACACGACATGATAGAAATATAACAACAGAGAATGTACATGCCTTCTTGAGTGATGCAAGCAACGAAACATGTAGAAGAAATATTTGGACAATTGCAAACATTTGAAGAAGCTGTCTATGAAAATTATTTCTACCTTTAGACCATCAATAAGACGCCCTGGCATACTTCCAATGTATGTTCTCCTATGCCCTCTAATATCTGCCTCATCTTTAACGCCACCAAGGGATATACGAACAAATTTTCTGCCAAGTGCAGAAGAAATAGATGATGCTAAAGATGTTTTCCCAACCCCTGGAGGTCCAACAAAACACAAGACAGGACCTCTTGCATCTGGTTTAAGCTGCAAAGAAAATATTTAATTCAAATAACATTCAATTGAAACTAAAATAACTATACAGTAAAATAGGAATATATGTAAATTTGTATTTACTAGAAGATATTTTCTTTAATTAGGGAGCTTAAGTCTTCGAAATTTCTAATTTAGTTGTTTCCTATTCTACATAGATCGATGTATATAAATAGGGTGTAAATCCTCTTTTCAATATATGAGAAATATACTTTCCATCAAACTAACATGGTATCAGAGAGTTCCTAGTTTTTCTGTTCAGGTTTCCTGAGCTGCTGTAAATGCAGTTGTTTCTTGTTTTTCCTTTGTGAGCCGTCGTGAGTGCAATTGCCTTTGGGTTTGTGTGAGTGTGTTCTGAGTGTCACCGCCCACCGTAGGAAGATCATCAAGTTCCGACCAGCCCTTGCCAGATGTCTCGCTGCCGTCAACATCCGTGCGTGATCCCACGCGCCACCCAAGGGTTTCAGCCATTTTTCTGTTCACAGCCTTCCCGACGGAGTTGATTGTCACCGACATGTCCAAAGGGTAGCTTACCGGCCGATCAGTCCTCTTCAGCTGCTCACCACCATCAACACCGCCGCGCGTGACCTCACACGCTGCTTCAAGTTCTCGGCCTCCTGTTCATGCACTGATGCATGGAGGCGCATGGTTCACTTTTCCAACAACCGTTTCTACTCCATTTACTATTTTCTGGCACGTGGTCTTCTTTCCCGACCACTGTTTTCATCAAAAGTACGTATTTGAATTCTGTTGTTCATTCTTGTTGTAGTTTGTGCTATGACAAACTCTAAGCCTATAGCTGATTCCAAATTTCTAACTACTGATTCCAAATTTCTATCTGCTGTGATTTCTATTACATCTGAAATCACTGATGATAAGCTTAATAGCACAAATTATCTTGATTGGAGTAAAACTATCCGCGTACATCTACAGAGTATTAAAAAAGATGATCATTTGACTTATGATCCACCCGCTGATAAGTCTCAAAAACTATGGTTGCATGAGGATGCTAAATTGTTGTTCAAATCCGCAATTCGATTGACAAAGAGATATTGGGTTTAGTCAATCATTGCGAGTTCGTTAAGGAGCTGATGGATTACCTTGAGTTCACATTCTCGAGGAAAGGTAATATTTCTCGAATCTATGATGTGTGTAAATCCATGTACCGATCTGAGAAAGGTGACCGGACTCTCACACAGTTCTTCATGGACTATAAACACCTTTATGAAGAGCTGAATAGTCTTCTTCTGTTCAGCATGGATATCAAAGAGCAACAGAAACAGAGAGAGTAAATGGTAGTTATGGGGTTCTTAGCTGCTCTCCTTTTTGAATTTGATGTTGCCCGAAATCAAATTCTATCTAGTTCAGATTTACCCACTCTAAAAGAGGTATATACTGGAGTTCTTCGCACTGAGACTTCACCTCCTGTTGCACCTCACAATAATAGTGCCTTGATAAGTTGTAGCGGGAACAAATCTCAGTCTCGCAGTAAGCTAAATAGTAGTGTGCTAGACAGGAGTGATGCTCGAGTTCAAGAGACAAGTGGGGTGGTTTACTATTATTGCCATGAGTCTGGACATACCAAGAGATTTTGTAGAAAACTTCAACGGAATCAACGATTCGAAAGGAATCAGCCAGTTAAAATTGGTATCTCAGATCCTTCTAGTGCTAATACACTCACACTATCTCTAGATGAGTATGCTCGCTTTTCTCAATATCAAGCATCTCTAAAATCCACTCGATCTACATCTACCATAGCTGAGTCAGGTACTTCTAATGCATGTCTTGCTTCTACTTCTTCCAACTGGGTCATTGATTCTGGTGCTACAAATCACATGACAGGTAATCCTAGTCTTTTATCTACAATCCAAAACTGTGTCTATCCCCCTGTTACTATAGCAAATGGCTCTAAATCCCCTGTTACTGGTATTGGTACAGCTCATATTACACCGTCCATGTCTGTCTCCTCAGTTTTGTGTCTTCCTAATCTTGCTTTTAATTTAATCTCTATTAGTCAAATCACCCGCACCTTAAATTGTAGTGCCTCATTCTTCCCTGATCATTGTTTATTTCAGGATGTTTCGACGAGGCAGATTATTGATAAATGATACGAGTCTGGGGTTCTCTATGTGGTCGACACCAAAATACTACGCTCCCTCATCCCTCATATGTTCTAAAAGCTCAACTCCTTTTGAAGTCCATTGTCAATTAGGTCATCAATCCATGTTCGTATTAAAATAGTTATGTCCTCAATTTCAATCAATTTCTTCTTTGCAATGTGTGTCTATGTCAATTTGCCAAACATCACCAGTTACCATTATCATCACGCATTAATAAACGTGCTTCTAATCCCTTTGATTTAGTACATTCTAATGTTTGGGGTCCTTGTTCTGTCACTTCTCAAATGGGATTTCGATATTTTGTTACATTTGTTGATGATTTCTCTCGTGTTACTTGGTTATTTTTAATGAAGAAACGTTCTGAGTTATTTTCTATCTTTTCTACCTTTTATGCTGAAATTCAGACCCAGTTCAATAAATCTATTTGTGTTCTTAGAAGTGATAATAGAACAGAATATGTCTGATGTGTTACATACATGGCATTATTCATCAAACTTCATGTGTTGATACTCCTTCACAAAATAAGGTAGCAGAACATAAGAACCGCCATCTTTAGAAATCACTAGAGCACTCCTGTTCCATATGCATGTTCCCAATTCTGGGCTAATGCAGTTTCTATTGCTTGTTTTCTTATTAATCGGATACCCTCTTCAGTTCTTCATGGTGATATTCCTTATGCTCTATTATTTCCAACAACTTTGTTTCCCATTCCCCCTAGTGCACTAGTTTTATTCGTGATGTTCGTCCTCAGGTCTCTAAGCTTGATCCAAAATCCCTTAAATATATTTTTCTTGGATACTCTCGACATCAGAAAGGGTATAAGTGTTTCTCCCCTACACTGTGTCGTTATTTTGTGTCTCCTGACATTACTTTCTTTGAGTCTACTCCATTTTATTCTCCCTCTCCAGTCCCGACTGCCCCTTCACAAGGTCTATGCTAGGATTTTTCCACATCAATCTGAGACTCTTTCTCATGTTCAACCTGGTGTTACCATTGATGAACCCTCGGCTTCGAACTCTTCACCGCCTCCTTCGTCATCTGATCCTCCCACTTCTGAGTTGGACTTACTCATTGCCCTTCGAAAGGTAAATGTTCCTATACCTATCCTATTTCCTCGTTTGTCTTTTATAACACCTTGTCTTCTTTGTCTAGATGTTTTGTTACCATCTTAGATTCTATCCAAGTCCCTAAAACTGTTATTGAGGCGTTGACTCATCCTGGTTGGTGTGTTGCTATGCAAGAGGAAATGTGTTCTTTAGATGCTAATGACACCTGGGATCTTGTGCCATTACCATCTGGCAAGAAGGTGATTGGATGTAAACGGGTCTTTATTGTGAAAATCAACCTTGATGGGTCTCTTGCTCGATTGAAAGCACGGCTGGTTGCCAAGAGCTATGCCTAAACTTATAGGGTTGATTATTTTGATACTTTTTCCCCGGTTGCTAAATTCACTTCCATTCGTATTTTCATTTCTCTTGCAGCTTCATTTGATTGGCCCTTACACCAGTTAGATGTGAAGAACGCTTTCCTTAATGGGGACCTTCAGGAAGAAGCGTATCTCAAGCAACCACCTGGGTTTGTCGCTCAAGAGGGGAAGTCTCATGTCTGCAAGCTTAAGAAATCCTTGTATGGTTTGAAACAGAGTCCTCTAGCCTGATTTGGCAAGTTTGATACTCTGCAATAGTTTGGCAAGTGCAGAAGTAAATATGATCATTCAATGTTTTATCAGTCCTCTTCAGGTGGTATTATTCTATTGGTGGTTTATGTGGATGATATTGTGATTACTAGGAGCAACACTGATGGTATATTTGCTTTGAAAGCATTTATTCAGGCCAAGTTTCAAACAAAGGAATTTTCTTATGTCAGTGAAAGCATGTTCTGGATCTACTATTAGAGACTGGAAAGTTGGGGGCCAAACCTTGTAGCTCTCCTTTGCCGCCAAACATCCAACTTGAAGCAGGGGAATAATGACCTACTTGAAGATCCAGAGAAATATAGAAGGCTAGTAGGCAAGTTGAACTACTTGATAGTAACTCATCCTGATATTGCTCAATCTGTGGGGATTGTGAGCCAATTCATGGCATCTCCTACGAAGGCTCATTGGGAAACCTTGTCCCATATATTGTGTTACCTAGGACTTGGACTTATATACAATAATGGTCATTTGAACGTTGAATGTTTTTAGATGCAGATTGGGCAGGATCTAAAGTTGATAGGCGATCTACCACGGGATACTGTGTTTTCATTGGAGGCAACCTAGTATCTTGGAAGAGTAAGAAACAGCATGTAGTCTCTCGCTCAAGTGCAAAATCAGAATACAGAGCTATGGCGCAAGCCGTGTGTGAGGTGGAATGGATGCTTCAATTACTAAAAGAAATTGGGCAAGAGATTCAAACGCTTGTAAGATTGTGGTGTGATAATCAGGCAGCTCTGCACATCGCCTCTAATCCAATCTTTCATAAATGAACAAAGCATATCGAGATTAACTATCACTTTATTCGGAATAAGATTCAAGAAAAGATTATCTCAACAAGTCATGTGAAAACTGGAGATCAACTTGCAGATATTTTTACCAAGGCTGTTAATGGGATACGGATTAAACACATATGTAACAAGTTGGGCATGACACATATCTATGCTCCAACTTGAGGGTGAGTGTAAAGTAAAATAGGAATATATGTAGATTTGTATTTACTAGTAGATATTTTCTTTAATTAGGGAGCTTAAGTCTAGGAATTTCTAATTTAGGTGTTTCCTATTCTACATAGATTGATGAATATAAATAGGGTGTAAATCCTCTTTTCAATATATGAGAAATATACTTCCCATCAAACTAACAATAACAAAGTCATGCAAATCAACAACTCCAGAAAATACAAACCTTACGAACAGCTAGATATTCAATGATTCGTTGCTTGACTTTGACTAGACCATAATGGTCATTGTCTAGACGTTCTTTTGCAGCTTTCAAATCTAAATCATGTTCTTCACTTGCCTTTTGCCAAGGAAGATCAGCAAGAAGCTCCAAGTAAACACGTGAACTATTATATCCAGGTTGCTGAGATTGCATTTTTTTAAGCCTCCTGAGATAATTCTATATATTAGAAAACAAATGTTTCAGAACAAAGCCAAAATTAAAAATTTGAATCCTTCACAAGATTAAAGAACAATGCGAAAAGCAATATCAATTTTTAACTTTGATAGATATTAAGACTTCAGTTTGTTTTACACAAACTTCACTTATCTAAGTCTTTCTTTAGAGAAGGAAAAATAAAAAATTATTAAATTAGAAAATGATCAATTAGTAGTATAATCAGGAATAATATATTTGTTAATGTATCGTAATTATTTTCCTGATTTGTAGCATACAATGGTTCTTGTAATCTTTCCCAAACTAAGACCAGTGAATATATAAATAGGAGTGATTTGTAATAAATTATACATAAGTGAGATTAAGGAAATGTTTTCCCATTAAATTCTTCATAATAACAGAGTTATGCCAGATTTAAACAAATGCATAGATGCTTATTTTTCACAAAAACATATTAGACTTTTTTTAGTCAAGGAAGGATTCTTCTTAGACAAGGGACTAAGACCGAGATTAGTTTCACCACCCACACTAGCGGCACTGGCTGTCACAAACTCTCACTAGTTTCACATAACGTGTGGGGTGCTCTCCCCCACATTCCATGTGATGGCTCTTCCAAATAATCTACTATGTTTGTCCACCTCTATCTTGATAGGTAAGTTGGTCCTAGTTTGTTTCTCTTAATACCAAGATAGATTTTGAAATTCCTTTCTGTACCTTTGTCATCATTTCAACACCAGTTACAATATTTCTTTTTCTCAATTCATAGAAAAATGACGGAAGATAAAAATGAAGATTTCAAAATGGAAAATTGGTTTTATGAGTGGTAATTTGTCTCCATAGACAAGTCCCTTAACACTTGTTGACACATTATTTAGCATGGCTAGTTTGTGTCTTTATTCGTACAAGCTAGAAGACTATAAGAGAATCCCACAAAAGAAAAACCAAAATACAAAACCAATAGTCCTACCCCCACCAAATGGGGATTAGAAAGCTCTCTTGTAATGTCTTGGCTCATCAATCACTTAGAATTTACATTGTTGCTTCTCCCACCAATACTCAAGTGGAAAATGACACAAGTTTATGAGCTCAAAAACAAGATACATAATTTACAACAAGGAGAGATAAACAATGCTCCATATGTTGCTAAAACTCAATAGTTATGGCACAAACTACAATATTTCCAAGATTTCCAGGCTGAATGTCCAATAGATGCTGAAAAACTTCAAAAGCTAGTTGAGAAAAAAAGGAGGTCTATGACTTTCTGGGACTAAACATAGAGTACGATCAAACATAGGTTCAAGTACTTGTAAGAACCCATTCCCCTCTCTACGCCAAACATGCCCATGTTCAGCAAGAGGACAGCAAGAGAACTGCTATGGTGTACATTGCTCCAATTGATGAGCTTTCCTGAAACTAAGACTGCTAGGCCAAGGAATCCAAAAAGGAGACCATCAAGTGTGACTAATGTAGCAAATCTATGAAGTGACTTGTTGGAAGTTGCACCAAAGACCAACTAGGTTATTAGAGATTATATGGATGAGACTTTTCAGCTGAAAAAGGCTCTTCGCTCAAAAGTTTGAGATCAAAGGCTTGGGAAAATTAAAATACTCTCTTATGAAATTACAAAAGAGTAAATCATGTATATCTAGAGACCTTTCAACAGCACATGGAAACTGGTTATAGCCAAGGCAAGTAGCCAATGATTGGTAGAAAGAGCCCACATGCCAGTTAGTCTTGTGCATTTTTTACCCTTCAATAATTTTATGGAAGTTGAAAGATTAATTTTCCGTTATCCTAAAATTAAATCTCTCTTTAACCAATAATTGTTTCTGTCAACCAATGTGCTAACGCATCACAAACAAAGACTAGAATTAAAAAAAATAATGTTGTTGAGGAAAATAGTTCCACAGAGAGCTTAGGATTCAATGAAATTCCCAATGGCAGCATGGTCACCATATTCTGGCACCCAATTTGGTTCTAATTGCTCATCTAGAATCTATCTAATGATCCCATTGGAAATGGACTCAACTCACATAGCACTACTAAACCATGACCATATTGAAAAGGCACAATAGATTTACCAGTGAGAAGGATCAACTTCTGCTTCCTTACCTGTAGCATCCACTATCACAAAATTGCATCACATTCTACAGCATTTTACATATGATGGATTCTACCAAAGATGTACAGATTTGGCTATCGACGGGAGGAACAAGTCAAAGACAACAACTAACCATAAGTTGTCACTAGATGTTATGACCATCAAAACCTAGGCACACTGCAAAGCTTTAATGAAAACAAGACTTCCGGTGACATGGTAAAGAGTATTCCTTCATTTAATTAAAGCAGAACTATAAAAAGAACCGACACATTATATGTTCTTGCAATTCTAGCCACACCTTTTTGAATTTGTCAACATAAGTAAGATTGCAAAATTGGCTACAAGGCAAGCCAATTTTCAGATTTAATTAAAAAATTAAGCATAGTTTTGGCCAATTTTTAGGTTCAAGTGGGCCATAAACTAAGTAAATTTGTTTTACATATCATGTAAATCCCATATTTGAACATTAGAACATGTTAAATATAATTTTCCGCAACATATTGGACTGAGACAAAAACTTTTTACTAGATTGCACCTAATTCTACACTCTAGCCTATTTCGACAACTTTAAAAGGTCTAGCTAGAATTGCAAAAACACATATTCCTCAGTGAAGTTCTTTTTTGTTATCCAGCACTTTTATTAACTTCTAATTAGCCAAATGAGACATCATAGAAAAGGGAATGTCCAACAAACATTCAACAATTAACATCAATATTCAATTAACGTTAAACCATCTATCGATATCACTACATTGATTCTATTGTTATAACTAAAAACACATCACAAATAACTTATCATCCTCCATCCATCTTGCCCAAATGCATACCTTAGCTCCCTTTGGGCATGCTTCCAGATATTTGAAGGCATTCCTGCACTTTGCATCTTTCTTTCTAAGGCAGCAACATCATCTTCATCATCATCATTGTCGCCAAGCTCCTCTTTAATAGCTCTCATCTAAAACACGTTTCAAACAGATTAACCACAGAACTATATAGGGTCATTGAACTTAAGGTGAAAATTACAGATGTAAATAGAGTATATAAAACATTAAAAAAAGAAACTAGTGATTCGTCACTGTTTGCAATTTGCATCAATGTACATCTCTTATGACAAATTGCACCAACTTAACATTAGGTCATCAAAAAAAACCTTCTACGGAGAAGCCATAATTCTCAATGATAACAATCTCATGTATGTGCAAAAACCAATGTATTTCTGCAAGCCACTTAATGCACTTAATGAATGAGACATAGTGCAGCAAATTCTAGAGGTATCAAAAATCCTTTTCTATTTTGTGACACAATTAACTTTTTCAAATTTAATCAAAATAAACAGCAAGGAAATTATTTAAAAGTTACAAAGAAAGGCATGCTTTGAGGGGACAGTTTCAACTAATTAACATCATACAATGAAATTTTTGACATGACAAACCGAAGCCTACATCTCAATTCCACCGCAAACCAGATTTCTTTCATTTATTAGTAGCATTCTATTTTTTATACTAAAATATGAGACATTTACAACAGAAATTTTGCAATTCAACCCAAGGCCAGACTTTCTTTCAGTTATTTATCACATTCTAATTTTGCTTTCAACAACATTGGCCATCTTTTAGTACCCTAACAATCAGTTTTACTTCAACTTATAGCATATATGATAGTCAAGCAACATGTGAAAAGTTTAGAGATGGTTTCTATAATTTTAACTCATAAAGATCAAACAACTTGATACAAGCTTTTTTATTTATAAATATCTCTCAACTTTTTACTGAATATAAATAGTTCAAACCCTCAAGCCAACCCAAAATGAAAGCAAAATAATAAAGTTAATTATTATTGTGAGACACAATCAACCCCCAATATAAAATCATGACAAATCCCAATGAGCTCAGTGTTGACTAATCTGGTTATCTTAACAATGCTCGCACATCTAATTATGTAGCCTATATAACTTATGAACATGAAAAGATTATGATGAAACCTGTTGGCGAAGTAAAAACTCTTTCTGTGCCTTTGATAATTGTCCCTCAACCTTCTGTGAAATCTTTTCTGCTACTCGTATCGACTGCCACAAGTAGACATTGATAAGATCAATGTAGATCACAAACAACTTATATAAATAGAAAATGAACACAACTAATGCTAATCATCTTTGAATTAGCCAGTCACCTGTAAGTGCCTGTCAACTAGCTCTGTTGCTTTTGAAAGCCTTACTTTCAGATCAATCGAGTCTAACATAGATAGCTGTTCTTCAAAGCTCATCTCAAAGCTAGCAACAAAAATATCTGCCAACTTGTGAATGGGAACTGTTTCCAAAAGAACTTTTGTCCTTCCACCGGTTTTTTGCTTCTATAAACATTAACAGAAAAAAAAATTACCGACAAAGCAACAACAACATTTAGAACTTGTTAGACATAGAACTTCTATTGTAAATTAAAGAATTATTTTGTCACCCAATGTATAACTGACATCAAACTAACACAATATGTCCACCTAATTTTGAATAAGAAAAAGAGGAAAAGCCTCTGGAAGCATGGGGGCCTCACAACATGAAATAAAAAAAACACATAGAAAAATGATCAAGATTACATGCCAAAAACTGCAAAACAGAGTACAAGAGAGAAGAGAGAGAGAGATTTTCAAAAGTCGTACTACATGGAATAACTTAACCAAAACAATTACCTGTTCAAGAACTGAAATAAGTTCCATAGCAGTTGCTTTGAATTGCCGAGATAGAGATACAAAATCAGGATCTTGATCCACCTGTTCCATTTCTGGTAAACACAAAACAAAAAGGTGCAATAACTCAGCCTTTATGCTGTGGAAAAAGTAGTATCAAATGCACACTTAAAGGAGGAGAAAATAAAAACAAACAAAAAAGAAGGAACACTAACCAGTCTTTGTCATCTCTAGAGAAGATATGCGTGCAGTGTAGTACATGCCTCTTTTACTAAGCTCCTGAACACTGAATCTACATAAACCTTCAAGAACGACTATGTACGTCACTCTCCCACTGGGTTTCTCCACTCCTCTGGATAAATGCAAAGCACGAGCAGCCACTCCCCTAACAAAATTACAAAAGTTAAAAAAACACCAAAGCAAATTCATGCTGTTGTGGCATGATTTCATTCATGTCTTTCAAAATGCTTTAAAAGTTTATGAAACATAAAGAATCGAGTACATAGAAATCAATACAATTAATCGTTGCATTACTTCCTAAAAAAAACATCTCAAAATTAACAATCATAACAATAAGGAAACCTAACCTGTTATGCCACCGAATCACTTCCTGCTGATTTTTGCCATCAGCTTTGAGATTATTATTGCTAATATCGGAGTTATTAACTTGAATTTTTCCAGAATCATTTACAACACCTAGCCACAAACAATATAAAGAACATCAAATTTAAATATATTTAAAAAGAAAATAAAGCAAAGAGAACCCAAACCTTGGGATAATACAGAAGGTGGACCCGCAAAAGCAGCAGCAACAGCAGTAGTTTCCTCAGAAGCTGAATCACGAACAGGTAAAATACCTATTAAACCCTTCTCTTCTCGCTGCCACAGTTCTTGCTCTACCAATTTCACACTGGAAGAACAACAAAACGGAACCGCGTTAATCCTGCCTGATTAATTATTAATCAAGGACGATAAGGGGGAAATTACGGGTGGAATACTAAATACAACTCAGAAAACAAAAACCTGTTAGGAGAAGTACAGCGGATACGGATGATGGCGCCAGGTAACAAAACCTTATTTCTGAACGGAAGGATCGCCAGCCGACCAGGCAGCTCCACCGACTCTGCCATGGATATTGAATTTAAGGAGCACCACAGAAAAAAAGCGGGAGATAGAGAGAGAGTAGTTATGGTATTGAATTTTCTATAGAGATAGAGAGTGAATGTAACCCCTTCTCTCTTTTTTTCTTCTTTTGTTAATTTTGGCTTTTGCCCTTTTTCTGAAGGATGGAAAAGGACGAGGAGGAGACCAATCAATCGATGGGATTGTAGAAAGGAATGATTTCGACCGGAAGGTATTATAAAAGAGAAAGCAGATTCATGTTTATTTTTTACTTTTTCACATTCCAATTTGTTTTATTTCTTCTCTTCTTGTTAATATTAATCACTCCCATAACTTTATTGTAGCATAAAATAATAAAATATTCTATGCAATTATTATTATATTTTATTAACTACCTATCTTATTTTATGATAATTATACAGTATATTAAAAAATATATATATACAAGTCTATTTTTTATTTGATTTTTATTAAAATTATTTTTTAATTTAATTATATATATAAATTAATTTTTATTTAAAAAATTTTATTTAAAATTAAATATAAATACTAACTTTTATCTATCTAAAAATAAATTTAAAAACTAAATTAATAATATTATTAATTTATAAAAATTAATATTTATTTAATTTTATTCAAAATACTTATTGAGGTCATGCTTAATTATGACATGATATGCTCCTATGACATACCAAAAACTCACAATATATGATAGTAAATTTTTAAATATATTACAAGAGTTATTTAAATTTAACTTTTAAAAAATATATATATTTTAATAATAAAAGTTTAATATAACAATTTCACATAAACTTATAATTTTAACTATCTATACTTAAAAGAAATAAATTTTAAAAGATTAATATCATAATTACAAAATGAATTTTGTATCTTCCCAACACAATCTCATATATTTGATATCTATGTTATATTATATATACTCCATTAAAGAATATGCAGCCAATTGCCTAAAACAGATAATCCCTTAATCAACTTCACTTTTTTATCTATTATTTGTGCCTGTGATAAAACAACCATCATTGTCACTGAGCATATAATATTCAGTGGTGCACATATATATAATGATTAATTAAAAATAAATACTATGCAAGAAATAACATGAAACACATTTATTAATATTTATAAACAAACATAACACTTCTCTCATTTTAATTAATGTTAGAGATAAAACTTATAAATAACTAAATAGATTAGAAAATAAAATTTTTTTAAGCTAAACAAAATAAAACATTTGTGTACTTCATCACATAGAAATTTAAAAGAAAACACATTTAATAAACCAATATTAAATTCTCATAAAATTAAATTCTAAAACTCTTAGAGAAGTATGGCTTCATTATTTTCATCTAACATATGAATCGCATGAGGTTAGGATTCCTTAAACTAAACCATACTCACTGATGAGGGATTTTCTTATTCACAACCTCACTATTTGATTAAGTGTACACACCCTCACTAGTGTAATGAGTGGAGGTTTTCCCATCAAGGGTAAAAGAGATATTTTGTATTTTTATTTAATTTATGTATATTTAGGGTGTGATGGCTCAAACACTTTGATGTATCCTCCTACCACACTCAACTATGCTCCTAATACTTTTTAGGGGGAGTGACTAGTCAGCTTTAGATGATGTCCAGGGGGACTAGGCATGACAGCCAACATGCACTAGGCTTGTTTTAGTGTAGGATATTCCCCCCTGCCTATGCACAAAGGTAGATTATCGAATCATTGTATCAATCGTATTTATAAATAAAATAAGTAGATAGATTATTCAATAATTGTATCTTGTTCTCACTTCTGTGTGCCTTTCTCTCATGTGAAGCTTGTGCTATTCGAATAGCACCTAGAGCTCTCCTAATTAAGATAGTAATGCTAAGGACATTCATATATAAAGCCTAGCTTGATCATGAACAGATTATTGATAAGTGTTGGAAGGCTGGTGTTGATCCTGACTTTTCACCCGAGCGCTGCAATTTCGAGTTTTTCATCGATTGCACTTGGTACAAGTCTTCGATGTTAACTCCAATTTGCACACATGCCTTTGAGCCTCCCCTGAGTGTTCTAGATATACGAAGCATGTTACATTTTGCTTGTGGAAGGTAGAGCACATAGCATGCATTTCATGATATACGCAACATATAGTGCTACATGTTGCGCATGTCCTAAAAATATATGTATGGTGGGTGACTTTTTCCTAAGCAAATCTAATATGCTTCATATGGCACCATGCTTTAGGTCCCAAATGATGCTTATTTGACTTATAGTGCACATCCTAATGTTCTTACATTAGGTGATGCACATGAGTCAATTTTGCATCATGTTGGGCATCTACTACATGTTACACATATAACTTTTTTCTAGGCTATATATTGCATATATAGCACTATGTACTGCGCACATAGCTCAAAAATTTCCAAAGTCCCACATTGCTAAGGTGATTTTCTTAATCCTATCACCCACACCTATAAATATAAGCCTTGTATTTATGGAAAAAAAAGTCCAAAAATTAATGAAATTTGCCTAAACTCTGCTAAATTCTAATCTTACTTAATTTAAGTAATTAACCTAGGATTAGAGATTAATTAACCCTACTTAAAGCCCTAATCACATTTAGAACCAAGTTTACAGAAACACAATCTATTTTGGTGAGTTGAATGTTTATTCTCTACTCATTTTTCATTTGATTTCATCATGGGTTTGTGATTTTTGGTTATTCTTGATGATTGGCTTCAATCATGCATGTTTTGATGACTATCAATGCTTATTCGTAGTTTAAATGATATATGATTGTTGTAAATCTACTGAGATTTAGGTTTAGTTTCATGTTTTTACTTAAAAATATCTTTTCCTTTGGATCTACCTCATGATATGCTACGCACATCACATGATGTGTGCCATACATAGCTTGTATGTGGCGCATATCATGCTATGTGTGGTGCACATAGCATTCAATTTTGTCAAAAAATGTCGATTTTCATCCATTTTTCACTTGATTCCTGATGTGTTTTGAAGTTCTTAGTAGCAATAGTGGCTTCACAGTAGCCCTAATGATCTAAGTTCATCATACATCATTCATATTTCATTTATTTTGGCTTCAAAATTATTTTTTCAAGTTAAATGCTTATTTAATTTATTTAATGATGTTTAATGACATGATTGGCTTCGATTGGTCAAGTTTGCTATTTTTAATTAGCATTTAATGATGTTAGTGACTCCCAATTCATTGTGTCATGATCATTTGCTTATGATTTTGCCATTAAATCATCTCAGTTTGCTTAATTATTCAATTAATGACATTTTAATTGTGTTTAATGTGTCACTTAACATGTTTAGCTTGATTGAACATTGATTTGTTTTTAAGTGATGTTTCATATGATCTTAGAAAATTTCAGTTTTGCTATTGATCAATTTTGTCAAAAATTGATTTTTTTGCATGATTTTCATGATCTAACTTGTGTTAATTCACTTTTTTTCATGATTATTACCACTACATTCATCGAACTTTGCCTCTTGATTTGTGCATTTCATGTAGACCTAAATTAATCGATCTAGGCCTTAATTTTATTTGCTACTAACGATTTTACTTATCTTTTTACATTTTCACTCGTGTATTTTTGACTAGTGCTACCCAAGGTTGACTTTTTCCCTAGTGGATGAGACATTGCTTAATGTCTCAAATTTTGTATCGATGAAGATTCCTTGTAATAGAATAATTTTATTCTCTTATTTTTGTATGATTTAGCTTTAAATCCATCGTGTATTCCCTATCTTCTTTGATTTCCTTCTCCGGGCCATTATTATTTTTCATTTGTATTGTTATACTCGTTTTATCATTATTATATGATGTATGCTATATCACATGTCATGCTTATGCCATGTCATCTTACATATCATGCCTATATCATGTCATCTCACATATCATGCCTATGTCATATAGGCGTAGGCATATATGAACTTTACTAATAATTGGTAAGCAAATAGGCATACAGGAAATAGATAAGAAGACTTAAGAAGACTATTTGATCATGTTGTTATGAAACCATAGGCAATGATAGGGTATGAAGAACAAGATATATATATTTATCACTTAATGAAGATTTACAAGACTAATATTATAGAAGACTTATGAATTTTCATGATACTTTCATCTTGGAAGACAGATGGGAATTTGAACAATATTTTAATGGGTAGAGTAAAGAAGACTTGCTGATATTATTGTAAGGTTAATGTTATACAGTTCAAAATATGACATGGTAAGGTTTGAAGTTGATAGAGTAATAAAGACAGTTTATTGATACCTATATAAGTAGATTATGGGTAGAGTGGTTTATAAGAGATGAGCATCTAATAGACAATGTGAAAATATTGTATATTTCTATTAGTAATGATGGATAGAGATTTTTGGTATGCATCCTGGTTCAGAAGACGTCATTTGAGATTAATAGAAGAACTTATCAAAGAATATCCTGGTTCAGAAGAAGTCATTTAGGATTAATAGAAGAACTTGTCAAAGAATATAATTAGGGTTTATAGTACACTATAAACAATGATTAATTCGACTCAAATGGATTATATAAGTCAGCAAATCAAGTGAGTTTACCTAAATGAAATTCCCATACTAGGTTTATTGGGACCCTCATCTATTAAAAAAATGCTTAATGTTTGAATTTTGGGTTGGAATTTTTTTTAGGGGGAGTGAGTTGTCACACCCTCATATGCACCTTAAATTCATACATGCATATTTATCTTATACTCATGCTATAATAATGTGCAAGCATGGATTAATTATGTTAAATATCAAAGTATATGTGTGAGCGCCCAGTTTCTGCTGGAGCCCAGAGCGAGGCTTGTGAAAGTCACGGATCGGGGACCACACTTGGAGTGAAAGCGCAGTCTTCCTAAGGGGTTCCCTTAGGGAATGATACGGACTCGAAAGAGTCACAAGGGAGTCGCCATCGGATGGTTCCGGATTGGTCCAACCGACCCATAGCATGAGTGCTAGTTAAACCCTTCAGAGATTGGGTTTGGGTGGTGGAGATCTATTCTATGAGTTTCCAAAATCGATTTTACCATTTTAGTTGGGATTAATTATCCTAAGCAGGCAAGCAT
>CANYBF011400922.1:0-15242 GCA_948192965.1 Dalechampia spathulata | reverse complement strand
TAGTTTTCAAAGTTAATTCAATTGGATTAATAGAAACAAACTAGGTGGCGACTCCACATATCCCGTTTTTCTCAAAAGTTAAAACCTGTAAAACCGGAAAAGCCGAGAAACGGATACGTACGCTCACAGTTATCTTATTTGGTTTTTAAATAAACTACGAAGGTAAATTTTGCAGCTTTATCCATTGACTCGAAAGGCTTCTCCCTTATCATTTTTTAGCTCAAGCGCTCCACTATCAAAGATTTTCACTACTTCAAAAGGTCCACTTCATCTAGATTTTAGTTTTCCTAAAAATGACTTTAACTTGGAATTGAATAGAAGCACATTATCACCAATATGAAAGGATTTTACCTTGATATGTGCATCATGCCATTATTTTATCCTTTCCTTGTATAACTTTGCATTTTTATATGCCAAGTGCCTTAATTCTTCCAATTCCTGCAACTGTAACAGTCGCTTCTCCCCTGTTTTCTTTAAATCAAGGTTCAAGTATTTGATTGCCCAGTATGCCTTGTGCTCTAGCTCCACAGGTAGATGGCAGGCTTTGCCATAGACCATTCTATAGAGGGTTGTTCCTATAGGAGTTTTGAATGATGTGCGGTATGCCCAGAGTATATCATCCAACCTTGCTACCCAGTCCTTCCTAGAATTGTTAACTATTTTTTTTAGGATCTTTTTCAGTTCTCTATTTACTACCTCTACTTGACCACTGGTTTGAGGATGATATGTTGTGGATACTTTATGGTTCACATAGTATCACTTGAGCAGAGCTTCGAATTTGGCATTACAGAAGTGTGATCCTCCATCACTGATTAGTGCTCTAGGCACTTCGAATTTGGCAAATAGCTTCTTGATGAACTTTCTCACAATTCTACCATCATTGGTGGGACTTGCAACTACTTTAGCCTATTTAGAGACGTAATCTACTCCCATCAATATATACTTATTTCCCATGGACATAGGGAATGGTCCCATGAAGTCTATGCCCTATATATCAAATATTTCCACCTCCAAACTGGACATTTGGGGCATCTCATCATGCTTGGATATGTTCCCTGTTCGCTGGCACTTGTCACAGTGAAGCATATAATTCCTAGCATCTTTAAAGATCATTGGCCAGTAAAAACCACATTCAAGCACCCTACTTGCTGTCTTGTTTCTACCATAATGCCCTGCATAAGATGAATCAAATTACTGTGTTAGTATAGGCATTATTTCTTCTTCAGGAATGCATCTCCTTACTAAGCCATCGGTACATTGGTGAAATAAGTAAGGTTCCTCCCATTGATAATATTTAGTGCTTGCAAAGAACCTCTTCTGCTGCTGATACGAAACGTCAGAAGGTACTATACCACAAGCCAAATAGTTTGCCATATCTACATACCAAGGATTTGTCTTCCTTTGTAGCAAAAACATAGACCTATCTGGGAACTCCTCTTTGATGGCTTCTTTCTCCTCTTCATCATCGTCATTAATTTCCAAATGTGATAGGTGATCTACGACTGCATTTTTAGCACCCTTCTTATCCTTGATTTCAAGGTTGAACTCTTGTAGGAGTAGTACCCACCTAATCAGCCTTGGTTTTGCATCTTTCTTTGCAAATAAGTATCTTAAAGCAGCATGATCAGTAAAAATAATTACTTTAGAACCTAAGAGGTAGGCTCTAAATTTTTCACATGCAAATACTATTACTAAGAGTTCTTTTTCAGTTGTGGTGTAGTTCAACTGAGGCCCAGTTAAGGTTCTGCTAGCATAATGGATAGCATGCAATTTATTATCTTTTCTCTACCCTAACACACATCCAAGAGCAAAATCACTAGTATCACACATAATCTCAAATGGCAACGACCAAGCTGGGGAAGTTAAAACTGGAGCTGAGGTCAATGCACTTTTCAAGGTGTTAAAAGCATTTAAACATTCCTTATTAAAATCAAACACCACATCTTTAGCTAACAAGTTTATCAAGGGTCTAGCAATGATAGAGAAATTCTTAATGAAGCGGCGGTAGATCCCAGCATGTATAAGGAATCCTTGAATTCCTTTCATATTTTTTGGTGGTGGTAGATTGGATATTACCTCAATTTTAGCTCTGTCCACCTCAATTCCTTCCTTGCAGATCTTGTGTCCTAGCATAATTCCTTCATCTACCATGAAATAGCATTTCTCCCAATTCAGCACCAAGTTAGTCTCCATACATCGCTTCAAGACTCGCTCCAAGTTCCGCAAACATGACTCAAAAGAGTCTCTAAACACTGAAAAGTAATCCATGAAAATTTCCATGAATTCCTCAATCATATAAGCAAATATTGCAATCACACATCTTTGAAAAGTGACAAGTGCATTACATAAACCAAAAGGCATATGCCTATAAGCAAATGTACCATATGGACATGTGAAGGTGGTTTTTTCTTGATCTTGTGGGAAAATGAAGATTTGGTTGTAACCTAAATAGCCATCTAGAAAACAATAAAAATAATGACTGGTTATTTTTCCTATCATTTGATCAACAAAGGGTAAAGGGAAATGGTCTTTCCTAGTGGTAGTGTTTAGCTTTTTATAATCAATGCAGACTCTCCAGCCCGTCACTGTCCTAGTCAATAATAATTCCTTCCTCTCATTCTCTATCACAGTCATGCCTCCCTTTTTTGGCATACATTCGACAGGACTCACCCACTCACTATCAAAAATAGGGTAGATAATACCTGCATCCAGTAGCTTAATTACCTCCTTTTTCATAACATCTTGCATGTTCGGGTTAAGTCTCCTTTTCCCCTCATGAACAGGGTTGTTTCCTTCTTCCAAGTGTATTCTATGCATGACCATATCGGGGCTAATTCCCTTAATGTCTGATAACTGCCAGCCTAATGCTCGGATATTCTTCTACACCATTTTGAGAAGCCTATCCTTTTGCATTGAAGTCAGTTTGTCAGATATTATGATTGGAAACATTTCATTCTCACCTAAAAAAGCATACCTTAAATGTTTAGGCAGAATTTCAGTTCCAACACAGGTGGCTTTTCAATCGAAGGAGGAGTAGGGTTAGAATTTCTGACCAATAACTCTGTCTTAAGTGGTTCACCACTTTCCTCATTGATTACCTCTACTTCCTCCCTTATTTCAATAGTTTTCAGTTCTTATTCTAACACAGCAGACACACATTCATAAATTATATCTAGTTTTATACATGACTCACCTTCCATAGGCTTTTTCATTGCTTTCCTCATGCAAAACTCTATCTTTTTTCTCTAATTCTTAAGATTAGCTTGCCTTCGTGGACATCGACTAATGCTCTCCTTGTATTTAGGAAAGGTCTCCCTAAAATCAAAGGGCAATTTACATCTTCATTGTAGTCTAGCACCATAAAATCTACCGGAATGATGAACTTATCCATTTTGACTAACACATCTTCAATGATACTAAATGGTTTCTTGATTGATTGATCCGCGAGTTGAATTACCATTGAAGTGGCTTTGATTTCTCCTAAACTTAGCTTCTGAAAAATGGTATATGGCATCAAGTTGATACTTGCGGCTAAATCATACAAACACTTGTTAAATACCCAATTTCCTACTTTGCATGGTATAGTAAAGCTTCTTGGATCTTGTAGTTTTGATGGTATCTTACTTGAAACAATAGAACTAAAATTTGGAGTTAATGAAACTAGTTGTGTATCATCAATTGTGCATTTATGTGCAAGGATTTCCTTTAAGAATTTAGCGTATTTAGGTACATCCTGAATCATCTCAGCAAAAGTCACATTGATACTTAGTTTTTTTAATTTTTCCATAAAAGCGACAAATTTCTCATTTTCTTTTGATTGCACTAACCTTTGCGGAAATGGAATGGGAGGCATGTACTTACCTGGCCCTTGCTGATCTCCCTTTGTCTTCTACTTGGATTCAACTCCATGATCGTTGAGTTCATTACCACAATCATGGCAGTGACTTTCTTGTCCCTCATTCTACCCACACGAAGCTCCAGCTTCACCACTGTTCTGTCTTCTCTCTTCATTCTTGCCCTCATCATAAACATTAGCAGGCTCTTTACCTTTATTGACAAGCTCCTTACAACTCCTTAGTTGAATTACATTCACTTTCTCCTTGGGGTTTGGCTTGGTATTGCTTGGAAGTCCTCCAAGGTTTCTTTATGCAATTGTTGTAGCCAACTGCCCCACTTGTACTTCTAAGTTATGGATGGAGGAGGAATGATTCTTTGTGATTTGATCACACTTGGCTTCCATTCTCTTCTGTGTTTCCTCCTGGCTTGTCAATTTAGTTCATAACATCTCCATGAATTTCTCCATTTTGGATTCAAATTTGTTCTGTGGGGGAAGTGCTAGTTGTTATGGCTTTTGCACATTTCTTGCATTGTTACTCTACGAAAAATTTGGATGGTTTCTCCATCCTGGGTTATATGTATTGGAGTAAGGATTGTTACCTTGTCTTCCCATGGATTGTGGCATGTTGCCTACAAAACGTACTTGTTCCAAGGTCTCACATTCGTTGCATTCATTCACAGTGTGTTCTACTTGTCCATACAACTCACATGAACTGGACACCTTTGATAAGTTGTTGATTTGCTTAGTCAAATTTGCAACTTCAGCCAGCAAAGCACTAACAGTATTAAGTGATAAAACACCTTTATGTTCCTTAATTACCATCTTTGACCTGTCTGATGGCCAAAGTGCATTTGTAGCTGCCATTTCCTCTAGCAGTTCATATGCTGCTTCTATGGTCTTCTTCATCAGGGGTCCTCCAGCTGCTCCACCGATGGTCCCTCTAGTGGTTATATTTACCCCATTGTAAAATGCTTGAAGCAACAACTCTCTCGGTAAATTATGATGGGGAAACTTCGTTTGTAGTTCCTTGAATCTTTCCCATGTCTCATACAAAGACTCACCATCCATCTGCTGAAAGTTAGTAATCTCCTTAATGATCTTTGCAGTCTTTGCCAAGGGAAGTATTTGGCCAAAAATGCTTGAACGAGTTGGTCCTAAGCTGTAATTGAACTTGGAGTCAATGAGTTCAGCCAAATCTTTGCCTTGTCCCTCAATGTAAATGGAAATAGCCTCAATATTATAGCATCCTCTGTAACTCCATTATACCTGAAAGTGTCACAAATTTCTAGAAAATTCAATATATGAGCATTAGGATCCTCATTCTATAAACCGAAAAACTATACTGAAGATGATAACATTTGCAGTAGTACTGGCTTGATTTCAAAATTGTTGGCTACAACCGCTGACCTCATGATGTTTTATTGGTTAGTATAGATACCGGGCCTGACTACATCCATCAATGTTCTCTGTTCTTCTGCCATCTCTACTGGATTTTCATGCACAACCCTTCCTTGAGCAATTCTTTGATTTTCTCTTTCAAGCCTTGTTGGATCTTCACAAGCTTCTAACAATGTTGATTGAGAGTTCTTGGTTCTTCTGATCATACACCTACGCAACTTCAAACAAACCAAAAGTTACAAATACAAAAATGCTTAAATTAAACTTTACTCTCTTGTAGCAACGTTAAACACATAAATCCCCGCTAATGGCACCAAAAACTTGATCGTCCATGAAACGACAATAGTTTTATTCACTACTTCACTGCAAGTATACAGATTGCTATAGTAAGGTATCAATCCCACCAGGATTTAGTGATTTATCCACCACTACTTAAATTTTTGATTTGTTTAAGCTAAGCAAGATAGTTTGATATTTGGAAATATCAATTGTCAAGATGTAAAAAGTATTGCTGAAGTAAAAAAAAACACTATATGATGATGAATGTGTAGGGAATGAAGTTATCATCACCAAGCTAATTGATAACTGTGTGCTTATTGCTACCCAAGATATCCAATAGCATCGATTACCCTCTCTTAAGGCAAAATCGACTAAATTTTTGTTTAGCCTTAGATCCACTCAATCACTCTTATAGCCCTTTGATTAAGGGAAACTGTTCATTTATCATACAGGAACTAGGAGTATGTAGATCTCTCATACACACCTACCTACCCAGAATGAATAAGCATTCCATAATTCAACTCTCATTGTAACTACAGAGCATAAGGAATAGTTCAGGAATTAATCTTTAGATTTGAAGAGCTCTCACTATTCAAGCATTTCATGACTCAACTCTCATTACAATCATAAAGCAGAGATTAATTTTTGAACTCAACCTTTAAGATTAAACATTCATAGTAATGTTAAAAACAAGCAATAATAGTTATCCCTAGCAAGGGACTTCAAACTTCAAACCCTACTGTAGAGTACGTAGCCACTCACGGCTTTACAAGAAGAACAAAGAAGAGAAAGAAAATACAATTGAGAGTGTGTTTCCCACAGGGAAGGGTCTGCTCCAATCTTGGGTTCCTCCTCTCTTATATTTATCCAGTGGAGTTTTCCCCTTTTTCCTTTTCTTCCATTTTCTTCTTTCCTGCCCATCACTCTTGAATTGGCTCCCATTATCCCTGAATGTTCTTTAATGGTCTTTTATTTTTCTTCTTTTCTGCCCATCACTCTTGACTTGGCTCTCATTATCCCTGAATGCACTTTAATGACCTTTTGTATTGTTCTCCCATGGATCCCACTAATCTTGGCATTTGATTTCTTTTATTCTGCTCAATAATTATCAGTCCATGATCATGGAGTTGAAGTCCACAATCATGGAGTGCTTGGTGGAAGCCTTACCTTTGATACTGCCTTCTGTCACGATCATGGAGTTAGAGTCTACGATCGTGGAGTTTGCTTGGGAGCCATCTCTTTGATTTAGACTTCTGTCATGATCGTGGAGTTATCCTTAGGTCTTGTTCCTCTTGATGAGCTTCTACCACGATCATGGACTTGTTCTTCTTATCCAAAACTTCTTTATCTTTTTCTTTATTGTACTTTAGGCTCTGCAGACTTAACACATACATCATATTCTACTAAAAACATGATATTCAAAGTGAAATATAAATGAATGAATGCATAAAATTCATAATCTAAACTCCTAAAACATGATGCATGATGGCACCTATCATTGATAGATATTCCAACTACAAGTGACTTTCCTGATGTGTTCCCAGATGAATTATCAGGATTGCCACTGGTAAGGGAAGTTGAATTTGAGATAGAGATAATACCTAGAACTGAGCCGATATCTATTCCTCCTTATCGTATGGCTCCAATGAAGTTAAAGGAGTTAAAGGAACAATGATAAGAGTTACTAGACTAGGGATTCATTCAATCGAGTGTATCTCTTTTGGGAGCATATGTTTTATTCATGAAGAAGAAGGATGAAACAATACGCATGTGTATTGACTACCGACAACTGAATAAGGTGATAATTAAGAATTACTATCCTTTACCCCATATTGATGACTTATTTGATCTGAGATCTAAAAATTTTAAATAAGATTTGATTCTGTGGACCAAATTAGAGGTAACATTGGAGAATAAGATATATAGACATACGGTTTATAAGGTGTTCAAATTGTATGATTGTTTTGGATATCTTAATTAATAAGTTAAATGATAGGTGGCATATAAATTGAAATTGGTTAAATGAAGTATAAGTTAAGTATATGATATATTATTATACTTAAGTTATGGATAATGGATATGTTAAGGTATATTAAAATATAGATATGATTAGTATTTAGAATCTAATTAAGTTATTAATCCCAGATATTAAATGATCAGTATTAAGGTGATGACAGTTTAGTAATTTGATAGTAGAATATTAACTGTTAAAGCTATTAAGTGATTTTTTTTTACAGTAGCAAAAAAAGGGGCAAGTTAATCAAATAGAAAATGATGATCAAATAATTTACAAATGAGTCATGATTTTAAACAGAATTTAATATATAGAATATTACTAATTATGTTAGACTAAAGTAGTAATACATGAATTGTATATTATAAGGACTTGTTTTAAGTCATATGTTTCAGATATAAATAAGTGATTAATAATAATAAAAGTATTTGGTTTATAATAATTATTTGGTAATAGATATTATAACATCACTATTTAATTGAAATTAGTTATGTGATTAATTTAGAAATTAAGTGAGAACATAATCATATAAGATGTTACTAGTTGGACTGAATAATGAAAATTATATGATAATTAATTTAGAGAAATGGAACAGTAGATGCAATTATAAATAATAACATGATTTCCTAAATAATGCTATTATATGATAAGTGGATACCACTAATATATGACTTATTAATACAATGGTAAATAATTATAAGAATGATTAATGATGAAAAGATATATATTAATAAAAGATTAATATTGATTTATGAATTAGGTAATTCAGTGGATAATCCTCACGTACCAACAAAGGAATTAAACAAAAGAAAGGATATTCCAAGTTTATGCTAGTTTTATTGGAAGTCCTAGATCAAAAAATGATCAAAGGGGCAATAATATGGTAATGCAATATCATTACATAATTAATAATAAAATAATGATAAATATATATAATTATCATGTCATAAATATCATTGCATTTATCATGAAATATAGCATAGCATGACATGGAGAAATAAGGGAGGTGGAAAATAAACAAATGAAAGGAAAATGGTTATATGAAAGGTATTGGGTATTATGAAATGAAATTCCTATGGAAATAAAATGGAGAAATAAAGGATATGAAAATTAATGAAATGATTATGAAATGAATTTCAGTATATTGAAATATATCTATGGAATGGAAAGAAAATCCACTACAATTTACATATATTAAGACAATGATATGATATGAAATAATATAGGAAAATACGAAGGAGAATGCATAACATGAATGCATTCTCATAAATAAGCATTTTTCATGAAAATATGATATTGATAGAATAATTGGTATGATGTTTTGCACTCATACAAATAAATGGTAAAATAACATACATACCATGATATTCATACTCAGCATTTGTCAATTGATAAACGTAGAAACAAGTAAATCCAGAGAGCAAGAACCTTAGTTATAACAGTTGGGCATATTAATAAGCTTTTGGTAAATGGTTTGGATTTCTTCAGACTTCTATTTTCGTAGTAATCATGCAACTGCTAAAATAAGTACTTGGGAGTAATTAAAATTATGATTGACGGTATTTTTAAATAATTGATAATATTATTAACTATGATGATAATGTCTTATGAAAATCCTTAAACATGCATAATAATAAAGTGTGTATGTTAATAACTTTAATAAGATGTTGTTTTAAATTATGATAGTATAATAATATCTAGGAATGATAATGGATCAGATATAGTTGAGGGATTATATGCATGCTATAAATAGTTTTTGAATATATAAAAGAAAATTTTCTGCACTTAATCATAAATGTATGGAATCCTTTGTAGGATGATTATTGATTTTTTTTTAGTAGAGAATTAGTAATCATGCTACGGGAGCATGTTACACAGTCGAAAGACATGACATGTTTTGTGCTACAGGAGCATGTTATGCAACTTAAAGATGTGACAATGTTAATGTCCCAATTTTTATTTTATTTATTGATGATGTAATCCCATCCAAGTATAATACAATAAAGAATAATTTTGCTTACATTTGCAATGAATATTCCAATGGCATTATGCATGAACATGAGCATTACATGAGCATCTTTGACATTAATGCATCATACATCAAAAATGTTAATATTAGCATAGATGATAAGCTTGTATACTTCAAATTGCATCAGACTTGACCTCTAAAGAGATAATAAAAATAATCAAAGTATTAAAAAAGCATTTGAAAGCCTTTGCTCTAGATGATAACCATTATAAAGCATAGAATTTTGATTAAGCTTGGATTCAAACCGATTAAGCAAAAGCTACATAGTCTTTAACCGTAATAGGCTCAAAGGGTTAAGGAGGATGTTTAAAAGTAGTTGGATGTCAAGTTCCTTGAAGTTGTCAACTACCTTGAATGGTTGGTCAATGTGGTTCCGGTCCCCAAGAAAGACGGTAAGGTCAGGGTCTACGTAGACTACAAGAACTTAAACAAGACATGCCAAAAAGATGACTTTCCTTTACCCATATCAATGTGCTAATCAACAGTGTAATTATTACTACTATGTATTTGTTCGCTAATAAATTCTCTGGGTACAACCAAATTCTAATGGTTATTGCTAACAAAGTGAAGACAACTTTCATCACATAATGGGGGACCTATTGTTATAAGGTTATGACCTTTTGCTTATTACAACAAACTTGTTGCATGGTTTAATCCATAAAGAGGATGAGGTCTATGTGGATGATATAATGGTAAAGTCTCCTACTAAAGAAGAGCATCTAGTTGCTCTTAACAGGTTTCTCACATCGGTTGTGAAGTATGGGCTTAGACTGAATCCAAAGAATGTACATTTGGGGTGACATCTGATAAGCTGCTGGGTCATGTCATTAGTCAAAAGGGTATTGAGGTGGCTCTCGATAAGGCAAAGTTGATTTACAAGATACCTATACCTAGAACTAAGACCAAAGTCAAAGGAGTTTTAGGATAGCTCTAGTATATTAGCAAGTTTATTGTTAAGCTCACCACCGTATATGAGCTAATCTTCAAACTTTTGAGGAAGAACCAGCCTTCGGTTTAGGATGAGAATTGCCAGTTCACATTTATGAGGGTAAAGTATTACCTCTCTAACCTGCTAATCCTATAACCACCTCAATTGGGGAAGTCAGTGGGTGCTATGATTGGTTAAGAGAATGAAACCAAAATTGAGCATTCCATCTACTACTTTAGTAAAAAGTTGTTATTAATAGAATACAAGTATAATACTACTGAAGGTAATACATAACTATGAAGGTAATACATAACTATGAAGGTAATCAAAGGTAGTGATTGTCAAATTCTTAGCATCCAGGTCGGTAGATGATTCTAAAACATTTGAACTGGACTTCCGAGATGAACGCTTAGGGGTAGTTGATACCCAAAAATGGTAGTTGAACTTTGACATCATGGTCAACAGACAAGGTGTAAGTATAAGGATTATGCTAATCACTCTTGAAGGTGAACTAATCATGATCTCAAAGTAGCTGAGCTTCCTTATTACCAACAACATAGTTGAGTATAAAGCATGTTTATTTGGGCTTGAAGTACTGTTAATAATTAGGGCCCAGGAAGTAAAAGTATTTGGTGATTTGATGCTTGCTATTCACCAATCCATGATCAAGTGGGATGTCAAAGAAGAGTGGCTTAAGCCTTATGCTGAATACATAAAGCTTATGATTTGTAAATTGAGCTCATGTAAATTCATCCACACCTTGCGAGATGAGAATCTGATTATTAATACCTTGAGCTTCAGTATATGAGCAACTGCAGTATCAAGTCCAACCTATGTTCATCAAGTAGTCAAAGATTCCTTGCTATGAGGGAGGATGATTTATGATGCTAGACTAGGAAGATGAAACCCGATGGTATGTTGATATCATGAACTTTCTAAGAACTGGTGCCTATCCAGAGGAAGCCAACAAGACATATAAGCTAGCTTTACGGAGGCTAATAGCAAACTTCACCTGGCATTAAAGTGTTCTTTATAGAAGAATAATTGAGGGCTTGAAACTTTGATGTATATCAAGGAAGGAGATTAAGATAGTTATACAGATAGTACATGTTGGTGTTTGCAGGTCCTACATGAATGGATTTGCCCTCTACAAAAAATCCTACACCAAGGGTATTTGTGGCTTACCATGGAGACAGACTACATACAGTTTGTACAATAATGTCATGAATGTCAGATTCATGGAGATCTGACCCACATCCCATTGGTCAAATAGCAGAATTTGATAATGCCATGACCTTTCTGTACCTGGAGAATTGACATTATGGGTGAGATTCATCCTAACACTTTTAATGGACACCGGTACATACTGGTGGCCATTAACTACTTCTCTAAATGGGTGGAGGCAAAGTCCTACAGTAAACTGGGTGAAAAGCAAGTTACCAAGTTTATAGAGAAGAATCTCATATGCCACTATAGGGTATCGCATCACTTGGTGTCCAATAATGGCATGTAGTTCCAGGGCCAAGTATATGAATTATTAGAAAGATATGGGATCAAGTAGCATTGATCATCTTTATATCACCCTCAAGCTAATAGAGCAGTAGAAGTGGCCAATAAGACAATCAAGAAGATTTTGACCAAGATAGTGCAGACTTACATGGATTGACATGAACAATTACCATTCACTTTCTGGCATTATAAAACCATTACAAGGAGTCTTATAGGTGCTACCCTTTACTCTATAGTTCATGAGACGGAGGCTGTATTGCCAATCAAAGTGGATTTGAAGTCACTTTGGGTTATCTTAGAAGCTCAGTTACTAAAAATTGAGTGGAAGAAAGCTAGATACAAATAATTGACTACCATTGATGAGAATCAGCTGAAGGCTTTGTACAAAAAATGCATGGCAATTGCGTTTAATAAGAAAGTCAAACTTATTGCTATACAGAAAGGTGATCTAGTTATAAAATAAGCTAGACTAGCCATTCATGACTTATGTAGGAAGTTCAGATCTAACTGGGAAGGCTTATTCCTAGTTAAGAAAATCTTGTCCGAAGGCACCATCCGTATTTCAGACTTGGAGGGTAATGAGTTCTTTGAACCTGTCAATTGGATCGACTGAAGAAATATTTCATCTAGCGTAAAAGGGCAAAAAGAGAAAAAGCAAAAGTCTAGTGAATTGAAAACCTACATAGGTAGATCATACAAAAGTTAATATAAAAAAAAGTGGTGGCTCAATGAGTTGAAAATCCGCTTGGACAACTCATGCAAAAGTTAGAACTTTTAAAAACAAAAAGAGAGCATTAAAATAGATGATCAAAAAATCTTGCACAAGACTGATCAATGATAGAGGTTAAGTTTGATGCATATTAGAACCTCTGTGCTATTTTTAACATTTCTCATATGAATGTTTTAATCTCATAAATGCAAAGTGGAATGCATGTTCATAAACTTAGCCATAAGTAATACAAGTTACAAACATAAAGCATTGTTCTATCATTTAACATCTCATGTACTACAGAAATCTAAGTGTAGTGCAACACCCATAGTTTGTATTTGTCATTTGTATCAGATCCAGCTCCAAGGGTCTCTACCAACATGATTCTACTATGAGGCCAAGCCCTTTCCATATTCTCTAGAAAACGAGATAGTAGTCATCCTCCCTTAAACTCCGATTGTAATCAAGGAATGATCTGTCTCTAGCCGTACTGACAATAGATCCTAGCAGAGTTATAATAAGCGTAGTCTTGAAATCTTGATAGTAGAGTATAATCTATATATGTCCTCATCATTACATGTTGGATATGTCATCAAGGATAGGTTACCTGACCTCACTCTTGGAGATTGCTCCCATCCACTCAACCCAATCGTCGAATGTCATCATCATTGCCTTGCTAAAGGTGTAGCCTCTCTTTATGTGGCTATGAGAGGTACATATCTCTACAAATCATCAATCAGTGGTGCCAGGATCCCTAGCTTCTTCTAAAAAAAAGAAAAGAAAAAAATACAAAAACAAAAACAAAAAGCTCGTTGAAAACCTTGTAAAAGGCTTTTTAGATAAAAGTTAGAGCAACCTATTGAATTGATGACCCAAGGAGGTAGTTTAGGCAAAAGTTAGGGTCTAAAACAAAATTAAATAGCCTGATGAGCTAAAAACCTCTTAAAAGGTGACTCATGTAAAAGTTAGGGCAAAATATAGCTTTTCTAAGTTGAAAACCTACAAAAATAGCTTAGAATCCATACCTATAGCAGAAGTAGACTGCCATTGAGTCATCTAGATTGATGACATCTAGACTGACCCCATGTCACTTTATCTAGCCTGAGAATCATATATGTCATGATCATAGGAAATGGGATCCAACCTTGCTCCATTTAGTCCACCATTGGACCAATCATCAAATCCCCATGTCCGAATGAATCAATAAAGAGAATGGTAGCAGTCTAAACTCAGCTACCCTTAACCATGAAGGAGTGGTCACTGCCTTGTGGCCATACAATTGAAAGAATGTAGAAAGATCTATAGAAACCTCTATAGTCAACAACACACTCATCGTAGTAGGGCTAATGTTGAATGCCCTTATCAAATAAGGTATCACCTCACCAGTAGGCACAAGCATCATCAACATCACTATCATATTACACGAGACTTTGAAGATAGTATCAAACTCCTTATACATTAGATATAACTCAATATGTCTAAAATGGAAGACATAGGCTATCGGATCCTAGAAGCTCATCGTCACATGCAAAAAAGCATTATTGATGGAGACTTGCTAGAATTTCTTCAAATATTGAAGTCTAAACTTGCTTAACCAGCTCCACTTAGTGTCACCCCACTAGCGAGAAAAAGTGCAGAAAGCAGTAAGAGATTTTTGAGTCATCATCGACCTACTGTTGGTTTGTTTAGTGATTAAGCAGTGGAAGAAATTTAAATTTTTCATTTTAAAACAACAAACCAAAAGAAGATTTTTGCATCAAAACACAGAGAAACCATATTAGAGATTAGAAGTGACAGTTTGATAGTAACTCTTACATTCAATGCAGATGTCGTTCGTTCTTTATGTCTAAAGCGTTTATGGTTGTAGCAAACCAAAAACCACCAAGGTAGGCAGCCTCCAATAGTATCCACATGAAACAAGGATGTCCAATCAAGCAACCAATTGCTTATATCTCCTTTCCTGTGAACTAGCAAAGAAAAAGAAGAAAAACTTATGGAATTTTTGACTTCCTCATAATGGTTCTTGTAAAGGCCGAATTCTCCTTCTGCAGAAGAGTATAATTTCAGCCAAAGGAAGAAGAATAGTGTGGCTTGACCTAATTTTGGTTATAATAACATATTTATACTCCAAAATTAGGTTAAGCTGAAACCCTTTCAGCTTAAGTCAGGCCTGGGCCCATCTGTGACTAATATGGCCTGTGGCTGTCATTTGCCATATCATAGCCCAACCCAATAGCCTAACTTAAACCTTATGGAATTCTAAACATTAAATGTTAGGTCCATAAAGTATTAGATTAATTTCTATAAGTGATTTTTGACTTTTCCTAAAAGTATGAAAATGCCCTTTTAAGCTTGATTCCTCATTTGTAAGTGTGTGACCTCTTGGGTTCCTAATATGTTGGAAACATGTTAAATCTTATATTTAGCATGTAAATCATGAGTGGTATCTAGTTATTCATCATGATTACCCAAATATTAGGAGGTCAAATATTGGTTTGACTTCAACCCTTCCATATCAGACACCGCTGCAATAAACTC
>CANYBF011400888.1:0-28396 GCA_948192965.1 Dalechampia spathulata | reverse complement strand
ACAATCTTATGCAGACTACTCTTTATTTACTTTGCAACAAGGAGAGGTACGTCTTAGCATCCTGGTTTATGTTGATGATCTGATTGTTTCTGGGAATGATAGTGCAGCAATTAAGAAATTTAAGGATTACTTGAGCACTTGTTTTTATATGAAAGATTTGGGCGTTCTCAAATATTTTCTTGGGGTGGAAGTGGCTCGTAGTTCCGACGGGTTTTTCTTATGTCAACGAAAATATACCCTGGATATTATTACAGAAGCCGGTTTGTTAGGGGCAAAGCCTATGGGAATTCCGATGGAGCAAAATCATCGTTTGGCACTGTCCACTAGTGCTTTGTTGAATAATCCAGCTTCTTATCGATGACTTATTGGGCGATTGATTTATTTATGTTTTACCAGGCCTGAATTATCATATTGTGTCCATATCTTGTCTCAATTTATGCAGCAGCCATGGACCGATCACTGGGATGCAGCATTACGTGTTATTCGATATCTCAAATCCCACCCAGGTCAGGGTATTTTATTACGTAGTATGGGCGACCTGCGCTTAACTAGTTGGTGTGATGCAGACTGGGCGGGGTGTCCATTGACTCGTCGCTCTCTTACTGGCTGGTTGGTGTTTTTAGGATCGTCTCCCATCTCATGGAAGATAAAGAAACAACATATTGTATCTCGATCTTCTGCCGAAGCAAAATATCGTTCGATGGCCATGACCACTTGTGAAGTTAAGTGGTTAAAGTGTGTTTTATCTGATCTTGGTGTTAATCATCCTCAGCCGGAACCATTATTTTGTGACAGTCAGGCTGCTCTTCATATCTCTCAAAATCCAGTATTTCATGAACGTACCAAACACATTGAGGTGGATTGTCATTTCATCCGGGATGCATTGCTTGATGGGACCATCTCCCCAACATTTATTCCTACAACAAGCCAACTTGCTGATCTTTTTACCAAGGCATTGGGCAAACATGAGTATGATATGTTCTTCCGCCAGTTGGCATTTGTGACCTTCATGCTCCAACTTGAGGGGGGGTATTGAGATAATTACAGGCAATAATTATGGGATTTAGGATTTGTTTAATCTTTTATCAATATGGTATATATATATCTTGTATTTTCCTAAGATAGTTTTTCAGTTTTGATAGGAAAGGATTCTTTCCTAGTTTATAGGATTCATTGCTTATCCATGCTGTATATATTTTGCTCCTCAGCTATGGAAAATACACAGAAGAATATTGTCTTCTTCATCTCATGCTTTATTAATTGTCAATGATATACTACTTAGAATAAGAAGATTAGTAATTTTTATAACCATTTATTGTCCTACATACAAATGAAAATATTATATCATATGTAATTTAATTTATCTAAGAAAATTTAATGAAATTAATAATTTTATAAATTAATGAATAATTCTAATAGTCTAATTAGTTTAAATCTTTAGCTTTTTTATTTTATAAGTATCAGCTAATTTTAATTTTTTTCTAACATGTATAAAACAGTGAAATAGTAATGAATTTTTATGATACATATATTCATTGACAACTTTCAATCTTACATATTCGATTGTTTTGATTTTAGTTTCAATTAACAAATACATATATTTTCTGAGTCATAAATTATTATTTTTTCTTCTTAATTTTTGACTCTACGAGATGAAAAGACAACTAGACTTTATACGTTTTGAGAGCTCCATCAAAAGAAATTATCAATCTTTACACCTTGAAGCATCATAGAAGAAGGGTGAGTCATTTCACCACTAAAAATAAGAGAAAATTGAGGAAAGCTATTGGAAATATTTTAGAACAAAGTATTAAGACAATGAAGTCATAACAATATTAATTCAAGTTTAGCATGAAGGAGTTATGAAAGAGCATGCTAAATCTTATTGGAACTTCGATTTATTCTTTAGAATTATAAATATAAGTAGTTGAGCATGATGGACAAGGCAAGGCTACTCCACAAGAAACTCTATTCGGAAAAAGGAAACAAATCATCTATCACACGAGTGTTGACGGAACCACGTGCCCAATGCAACAAAACTCATTAACAAGTCCACAATTGAAGGAACTAGAATTATTCCCACTAAAAAAATAAATCATTTAATATATTAGTTAAACTCAAACTAGATAATACTTACACTATTTAAATTTATAAGTCAACTCAATTAGAAACTTAGAAGGTAACTCGTTAATTTATATATAATAATTTAATATAAGTATTTAATCTATAAAGTTATAATTATATAAATATATAAAAAATATTTTTTTAATTTTATTAATATAAATCATAAATATTTATGAAATATAATTTTTTTATTAATAATTTTTTTATTTTTTAAATAAAAATATAAAATAATTTATTTTATAATATATATTTATTATACTCATTTAAACTCATAATATATTAAAAAACTCAACTTAGAGTCAAATCATTTTCGATCCATGTCATCCATAAAAAGTCTTAGCGGCGGCAAGTTTCTTTATGTGAGTTTATGCTTCTTATGTTTGGCACGTTGTTATGCATTTGCAGTTAAGAATGTTGTTTAACTTGTATTCCGCTTATTTGGTCTCCACCTTCCCATATGAAGAAGCTCTTATATTACCCGCGGATTTGCTCTGCCATGGTTCGAGTCTTGGCAACCGCAGTGTGGGAGTTACGCTCTCTGGGTGGACTCCTTATGGGCACCAAGACCTGGATCCCCATCTAGGAGGTCGCTGGAGTACCATGATTTACCTCCCTCACGATGCCTTTCGGGTCGGGCGGTGGGGGCCCCTGGGGTGAGGGCATCACCTTTTTGGTACCAAAGAAGCTCTTATATTATTAGATATACCCAACACATTTGACATGACACAACTCAACTCAACTTAACTTTAATAGCAGGTTGATATGAATTGAACATGAATCCCATATATAAATAATTCTCATAGAATGTATTATCTTGAATAAGATGAAAAGATTTAATATGTTATATAATATCCATTCAGCAAAAATAATGGTAATCATCATTGTTGATTGTTTTCTTCATTACATCCAATTTATCATCTAACTTAAGCATGAGCCCAACTGTAAACCAAATCTGATCAAAAAGAAAAAACTAAGCTTATCACTAACTAACTTTGGATGAAGATTTCCAACTATTTCAAGCGTTGATTGCCATGGAGAATGATATAAGGGTTCTTACGGTTAAACGAAGCAATGAATCGATGTTTTCTTCAGCATCAAGTGATGTAAAAATACGCAAAATATGCACAGAAGCCATCCATTAACAAACCAATGAGGGGCTTGAGATGAAATTACGTTTCTGCAGATTGTGTTGGTATCATTGGATGGTTATGTTCACCTTCATAAGTAACGATAAGCATGGATGGATCTTCCAAGCACCTCTCGACGTGTTTTCTAGCAGGACAACCTCTCATGCTACTGCATTTATAATAGCCCCTGCATGAGTTTGAAACAAACAATTGAAGTCCAAGGCTTTGCGCAAGAGTTAGGATTCAGAACTTGTCTAGTATCAGAACAAACAAATACAAATGGAAAAGAACCAAATGAAACATCATTTCTCATTTGGAGAGTACATCCATGTTTCTGTCCAATATGATCCATGTGTGCCCTCATGCACCGTATGGTATGAACCGTAAGATTAACTGGACTCCTCCAAGATTAATACAGGCTTTTAATCAAACTCAGTAAAAACAGAGGTCCTATCAGTTTAATTCCAACGAAAGCTAGTTCATATTATAGCCCGAAACAGAAAGGTAAAGAGAATCCAAGACGGATCACTTATTAGTTGGTAGTGTTAGTCGCAATATCTGGATTTGTATCTAACTATATGTAGCCAGATCTATCTTCATCATTCAATTACTACAGCAAGAAGAAAGCAGGAAAAGGAAGCCATCAATGAACAATTAAAACGCTAACACGCAACTATGATCTTTCTTAATACCGCCGCAGGAAACCACATAGCAAGCACAAATGGATCTGCTATCGTTTTATCAAACCAGAGGATGCATTGGTCAATTCGATAAATTACTGGAAATATAAAAACTTGTTGAATTGCAACATTGAACGTACCTAGGATGCGGGGAACCCTTGATCGGTTTCTGCCCATACTTTCTCCATGAATAATCATCAGGAGGAATATCAGCAAGCTTGTTACTAATGGCAGGCACTTTAATTGACCTCTTTACTCTATTTTTCCTGCCAATGAAGGTACAGAATTTCAACAGAAATATATAGAAAATATGGAGAGAAAAAGCTTCATTCCATACAAGGAAAGTCTGATATAGCTAATCTGCTAACCAACAACAATGGCATGTTAAATAGACCATAGCCAAAAAAGAAACAAGGAGAGAAATTTTAACCTCTTCTTTGAGCAATGGCATTTACTACTACTTCCACATTTCACACTTCCATCTTCTCTTCTTCCAGAGCATTTTCTCTTGTGTTGCTGTGAGTTCTGATCTGAGGCGAGCGATCCTCCAATCAAGTGGAATCCATTTCCTTCCATATTAGCCACACTTCCATCTACACTCAATGAAGAAATGAAAGATGTTGTAGATGACATGGTAGGTGTACAACTAGAGCTATCAAACTGCAGTTTAACCCCATTATTGCTTCTTCCAAACACCATCTGAGATTGCTGTTGAACCTGTAAGCGCTGTTGTAACTGTTGTTGCTGATGAAGAAAGTGATAATGGGATGTGGGTACTTGCTGTTTAAGGTGGAGAGGGTTTTTCTCATTAGAACTAAGTTCCAGAAATGGAGTACTCAAGCCAAGAGAGTTCTTAGAGTTTAAACCCAGTTCCTGAATTGGCTGGTCATTAAGGTGACGACTAGATTGGAGGAACCGATAGCTTATTGATGAATCTTCTGTTCTATGGTGAGGATTGTCTAAAAGGATAGAATGAGATAGAGAGGCAGGCAAGTTGTTGAATTTTCTAACTCTAGCATGACCTAAACTTGAATTTAAAAGAGAGATAACTCTCTTGAACTTAAACACAGCTTCTTCAGTTTCCACCATTAAAGTCCTGCACTGAAGTTCATCTTTGGGTTTAGACAGCAAACTCAGAACTCTTTGGCAACTTTCCGCAGCTGTTTTGCTTGCTTCTTCAACCTCCTCCATGGTAATAATAAGACCCAAATTTCCCCCAAAAAAACCTCCAAAAGTCTCAAAAATCTAGCTTCGATGTAGATCTTCAGGTCAAAAAATGAAAAACTGACAAGCCATCTTTGGCTAAACCACCCATTATAAAAAGATAATATCTTTCAGTGCCCAAAAGTCCGATTAGTACCCAAGAAAATATCAAACTGGATGGAGAAAACAAAGACAACCCAGATAATAACTATATCATTAAACAAAAAATGATGGAAATTGAAGGATAACAGACCAAAGAAGGGTCCTTTTATTTCACAAAAACACGGAAAGAAGCCCTAGATTATGTACCCCTGCACACCATGTCTTTGTAAATCGAAAGGTGTGAAAGAGAAGACTTTTGCTTCATCAAAAAAATCAAACCCAAAACTTATTAAAATCCAAACAAAGCTCCCAACTTTTATCATATATCATTTATTAATGGGTTTTTTTTTTTCCAAATTTCTGGCGGACAGAAAGAAGGAAAAGAGCAGAGAGCATATTCATTGATAGAGAAGAAGTTGAACAAGAAGAGACCATCCCTGTCACAGATTTGTAGGTGTGGGTCCCATTTGTGCCCTTTTTCTTTTCCTTTTCTTCCTTTTTCTTCGAAAAAGAGATTCATATTCAGTTTTAAAATCATATTTTTAAGTCTACAAATTACTTTTATAATTAGTTTATTTTTATTTTGTTAATAATAATACGCCACTATATAATACATGTTAATAATATTGAAAAATATATAAATATATATATTATTTTACAAAATAAATTAATTTACAGAATTAAAAAATCATAAATTACCTTCATCATCATAATAAGATTATTATATGATGGATTTTGTCCATTTTATAAGTTAAAGATCGTGGCATAACTATCTCTAAAAAAATTGAAAAATATTTTGCATCTATTATATTTTCTATAAATATTTTATTATGTTGATTGTAATATTTCTATTTATAAAAAGAAACATATTTCTTTATTTAACAAATTATTTTTTACATTCTGATTAAAAATCATATAAATTACTACTAATATTGTAATTTATAATTGAATCTGTAAATCATATATATTTAATCTTATAAATATCTTGAAAAAGATGGAGTAAAAAAATTCTTTAGACAGATAATAAAAACATATATAAAATTGTAATTTATTTTTGAGATGAGATATTTCAAAAAGAAAAAGGAGAAAGGAAATTTTTGGTTAGAAGGGGAAGGGGTCTGACCAACCAAGTTTCTTGCAAGAGACAATTAAGGTTTGATATTGTACTTTTTAACCAACTGCACCAGTAAATGAGTCTATAAATTCATGAAATAATTTGATTTAATAAAAATTTATTCAAGCTCATTGAATAAATGAGTCAAGCTCAAGCTAGATAATACTCGATTTATTTAAGTTTGTGAACCGGTTCGATAAGAAGTTTATGAGCTAACTCGTTAATTTATATAGAAAAATTTAATTTTAGATATATAATTTATAAATTTATAATCATATAAATATATAAAAATATTTTTTAATTTAATTATTGATAGAAAATTATAAATATCTATGAAATATAATAGTTTTATTAATTATTTTTTTATTTTTTAAATAAAAAAATAAAAAATTTTATATTAAAATTTATATTTATTATACTTGTTTAAGATTCGATTAAGCTCGTTTAAACTTACAATACATCAAAAATTTTGAAAAACTTGACTCAAGCTCGACTCGATTATAAATGAGTCCAGCTTAAACTAAGTAAAGCCCAGCTTGATTCGACTTAACTCGTTTACAGCCCTCTTCCTTCTATCAATCATTAATCTTTCCATTTTTGTTACATTTATATTAATTTTTGTATTTTACTTTGAAGTCTTGCCAATTGCTAATCATTCATACCAAATTTTAATTTTTGATTATTTCAAATTTATTTTTCTATTACATTTGAAATTCCTAAAAATTTATTAAATCTTTAAAACTTGCATTTATATCATCTTTACATATTTTAGATGTTTAAATTATTTCTAATTATATATATTATTTAAAATAATTTTACATCCTTAATAATTATTTTATATTTTCATTAAAACATAATATTTTATTAACTATGTATGCAGCTTAACAATTCTTAGCTATCAACAATTATTAGAAGCTAAAACTGTGTCCTATTCAGTAAAATTAGTGATTATAATTAATTAATAATTATTTTAGTAATATTTAGTTGTTCATGTTTCAAATTAAAGTTAAAAGTATTCATAAAATAATATTTTAATTAATTGTTTAATTTTAAAAAAATCAAAAATAAATATAAAATACAAACCTCTAATCTCTAAAAATCAGGAATAATAGCTTTTCTTTAAACTTCAAAATCTAATATATTTAAAATGTCACATAATAATAATATAAAAGAAAATAATACTTATTAGAAAATTAAAACATTAAACATTTAATCTAAAATAATTATTAAAAAAATATATTTTAACTTAAAATAACAATATAAAATGCATGGTAATTACGTTTAAAAGGCTTAAATTATAGCAAGGTTTAATTGTAAAATGATTTATTCTAGAAAACAAGAACAGAAAGACGAATTCACCCTTTGATTTTCATTAATTTTACAATGAAGCTAGAAAGAGGAAGCTAATCTTTGTCCTGTCTCTCTCCTCCTGAAGTGGGGCCCACTCCTAGAAAAGAGATTTTTTAACAGAGAAGCGGGATGGTTACGATAGACGCCTAACCCAATAATATTCTGCCACGTCTTCATCACAAACTGGTTGCAGGACACGTACACCTACGCAAAGCAACTTCATTTGACTACGAAGCTCTATGGTGTCTGCTATCGTGCGCGAGGGACCCTCTGAATAAGAGGGCCCATTAGGTGACCATAGCGTTGACTTTGTAGTATTTGTATCTTATCTCTTTGTATTATCCATACAATCGGATACAATAATATTTATATAATATTTTTCGGTTAATATTTAAAAAATATACATCTGAATATAGATTTCTATGAAATAAAAATTGGGATTTAAAAATTAGCTTTTTCTTTATAAATATTATTTTAGGACAGCCGCCAACTTGTTCAAGGCAGTCAAAAACTATACTAGTATCTATTCCAATCAAACCAATTATTTAGTATATCAATTCTAAATTCTATATTAAAAATGATTAAAAAAGAATTTTAGAAAATGTAAAAACTGAAGAAACTTCTATAATAATTATCATATTTTGAGAAAATTATAAAAATAAAAAACTTTTACAATTACTTATAAAAGTAATAATTTGTAAAATTTAATATAGAATTATTGTAAATTCAGATTTAGTATATAATTATTTTAGAATTATTATTTAAAAAGAATGTCATCTTTTAAAATTGTCTAAAATCATCTAATATTATTATAAAATTTTCAATTGGATGGGGAATGATTTGTTTGAATTATTGTAAGGACATTGTTGAAAATTTTCAAATATTTAACAATTAATTAAAAGACAAAAGGAAATTTAACATAAATTCAATTTCAAAATTACAAGAAAATTGATTTGGCATGTTGGAACTCTCTCTATATCTTTTTTTTTTTTCTACACCAAATAACATATTAAGTGAGAACCCACATTAGAATTTATAGACACTTGTTTTTTTTTTATATATATAATAATATATAATTACTCACTTCATTCATTTGATATCGGGTGTGTTTAGTATGGACCTTCTTCAAGTTTTATGCATTTGGTCAAAATTGTTTTTTTTCAAAAAATAAATAACGATGAATCCTAATCCAGTGAAAGGAGTATTGACTTCTTATTTTTCAATTATATTGAGTTGTTTTAAAATTTTATGTTAAATTTACATGAAATCTTTATTTCCAAATATTTTCACTTCTTGGTAAAAATCCTCTCTGGACATGAGTTGATTAAGGCCTCGGGGAAAACAGCACTTATGGTTAATGGCCGATAAAGATCATTTCCTCATACTCGAACAGGGCGAAAGATTAGGTAGAAGATCCAGGGAATGCCATTCTACTCGTGCCGGGGGCATTTTTTCTTTTACTATTGTAATTTCCTGTTGAAATATGGTTTCTGCTGAATCAAATGTTTTCGTTAAGATGCGCTGTTGTTGGCTGGTAACGGAACGTTTCAATCAACAAAATCACTTAAGCGCATCTGCTTCGAATATCAATCGATGTAATCATTTACGCACATTTGAGTCGAAGAGCAACTTACCGGATTCACCATCAGAATCTCCAAGACAACAAACAAATTGTAGAACAGGACGCTGATTGCTTCAATCACAGAAGGTATCCAGAGGTAGCGTAGGAAGAGGGATTCGTCATCACTGTCTGAGAAGGATAGAAAGAATGCATGCCTACATCTTTTCCTGAAGAGCTAAGGGGAGCTGATATGGGGGGCAACAAATAGTTAGTGCTCTCATTTGAATAAACCAAAAGGCAAAAGAGTAGATGGTGGAACAATCATGTGCCACATAACTCGAGAACTAATTGGTCTCGGCAAATTGAAATAGAATCTGCGTCTTGAATAAAATTTCACAATTTCCAATTTTATCACTAAATTTGGCACTCATTTTGACCCTACCTCATGCCTAACATAATTTCCAAAATTCAATTTAACTCCTGTAAATGTATGTCAAAATCCTCTTTAAAGACCATTCAACGAAATTACTGTTTCCTCCCCCTTCCTTTCTTCCCTGGCTGTGCTTCTGTCTGTTCTTTCCCTGAAACTTCTGAGATGTCCGCTGCATCAGGAAACACAACAGAAGAAAATAAAAAGACATCAAGTCAGAACAGATTCAACGTATTAAGGACTGAGTTTGTCCAAACTTCTTCAGTGAAGCAATCTCTAATTACGTAAAAATATAATAGAAACCATTTAAGAAAAAAAAACTTACCATCAGGACCTCGAGACATCAAAGTGAAGAATATATTGTTGAACTTCTCCATCTTCTTAGCGTCCTGTGCCTGGTCCGTCTTAAACTTGAGACACTGTGAAAAGCCAAGACCACAGCATTAACATGAATAAAAGCACAACTGAAAAAGAAGAATAAAATGGAAAGTAAACACCAAAAAAAAAATACGCCAACAACTTTTTCCACTAATCCACTTGAAGTGAATACAAGTTGTGTTCAAATTGACATTGGGGCAAACTTGGAAAATCAAAGTAATGGACATATGAGAAAAAAATAACCAATCATTCAAACAAGCTGGAGCGCGTGTCGAAACATCACTACTCTTCGTATGCTCAAGCACAGACATAAATCCAAGTGCAATGCATAGGATGTCAATAAACAGCCAAATATCATCAAATTTAAAGTGCAACAAACCAAGCTTTTCTCTGAAATACTGAAGAGAGAAATTGCCATGCTATTGCATAATGGTGCCAATAACAAATAAACATTATAGAAAATTCAAGAAGAGAAGAGCCTCATGACAACAAAATTAGAATGCAATTGCATAGTTATTGTTACTTTCCTAGGCATGCTGGTTTATTCTCCATGATAAGTATGAATTACTTAAAGTTACTTCAATTATTATAAAATACCTGCGGAATATAGTTAACCGATTAATAGAATGTAAGCATTTACCTAGTACTAAGAATATTTTGTAGCAAATTTGCAATTTACCTTAAGAACTAATCCAATTCAGCTATTCTACCAACATTTTTTAACTCTCAGTTATATCAAACACCCCCAATAATCTAAACTTGAACGCAATACACACTAATGTTTTTGTACCCTGCAACTCTCGCTTAGGAAATGACAATGTCAACAAGGTCTGATAATTAAATTATCGGTGGAAGATGTCAAAATGCTGTGCAATCCACTCAACAAAAACTTAGAAACTTCAAAATTGCCAACGCATTTTATGGAAAAGGAAAACAGCAGTCAATTGGTCAGTTATACGTATCAAATTCCAAAAGGCGAATCACAGTGAATGCAAAGAAACCCCAAATTGACGAACATAATTCCACAGCATATTCTCCAATTCCAATTTCCAGGTATCATTCTGATCACAAATTTGTTTATAAGCAAATACAGTTGAGGAAAAGGAAAAATAGAAAAAGAATACCTCTTTGTTATCAGTGACCTTGAGAACCAACTTGCCATCACAATGCCTATACTTCATCACATACCTAGTCTAATCCATTTCCCCCAATTTCACATCCCGAAGACAAAATTAACAAAAATAAGTCAGTGATCAAAACTTTAATTCAAGAGGAATATTAATTACCTCAGGCAAATAAACCAAAATAGAAAAAAAATCAATAAGATCTCCGTATTAGGGTTAAGTTTTTCAATGCGGTCAAATCAAGAAGGAAAAAGAGAAAAGCAAACGTACAGAATCAGGATCGGCGCGGAATAACTGAGCGGATCGGTCAACAAACTCGTCCCATGAGGTTATATAAACCATATTTCTGAGTCAGTAACTGGTTCGAAAGAGGGAAAATTAGGGATTTTGCAGAAAGTGGAAAAGCCGTCGTCGGCTTACAGTAGAGACTGTGAAGGTGCTGTTGTTAACGCCGAACCTTATGAGCAAGAGAAAGAAACAAGTATGAAGTTAGGTCTTCGCCTTACAGCCAATCAGAATTCGCCAGGTAAGGACGTGCTGGACAATAGGATCAAGCATTGTGGTATTGATACTTGAGGGTAAATTTGCAACTCATTTTGGTAATTATGGAAAATTCGTTAATAAATTCACTTTATATTTATTCTCAATTTACTTCGGCCTCCATCATTTCTAATTTTATTGAAATTAAAAAATATTAATTATTATTTAAAAAAATAAATTTAAATGCATTCTTATTTTAATTATCAAAAAATAAAATTATTTTATTATTAATTATATTTTTAATGTTTAAGATGATTTTAAAAAAGATATAATAGAGATTTAATATGTTATTATTTTACTAAAAAATAAATTATAATTAAAAATAATTAAAAAAGAAAAGTGAATATATATTTATGAAATGGAAGAAGTATTCAAAATTTTATAAAATTCAACATTCTACTTGAATTTTTATTGGAAAAAATATTAATTTACATAAAATTTTTAATTTTAGGATAGTTGGACTTATTTTATTCATTAAAAAGGATTTAGATTGACCTTAAAACTAGAAATTATAAGAAATTAGGATATTTTGAGTTATTTAAGAAGTAAATTTATAATAAAATTAATTTATAGAGCAATAAATCATAGACTCATGAAATAAATTAATATTTAAATCATAATATTTATACTCATTTTTCTATAATTTTTCTTTATAGATCAAATATTTTGTAAATAAGATGATTAAAAACATTTAAACAAGTTAATGTAAGTTAAGTTTTTATTAATAAAATCAATTTTTTATAAATTTAATAATAATAAATTATAAAATTATTTATTTACTTATTATGAAAATAACTATGATAAATACTTGAATATTAAAATACATAAAACTAGATAATAAATCCAATGAATCGAGTAACTCAGCTTCCTTGTACAATGAATTTTCATAAAAAAAATTTAACAAAAAATTATGTTGGATGTCATTTTTTTATACTCTTAAAAATTACTACTAATTTAACTTCTATTTAAATTTATATAATTTAAAATTATATAATTAACTTTTTTTGTTTATTTTATTTTACAATAATTTTCTCTATTTTATTTTTAAAATGTTATTATTTTTTTCCTCTTCCTCTTCTTCTTGATATTGTTCTTATAGTTTCTTCTTCTTTTTTTTTTGCTTTTGGTAGGAATTAACATATCTCATAAAATTAATATTGATTAATTATTTTAAAATAATGATGTTTTAAAAATAATGAGATTAATATAATATTTATGATAAAATTTTATAATCTCTTATAAAATTGATATTCAACTAATTATCTAAAAAATTTTATCAAAATTAAATCATCTATTTATGTTTCTAAAGTTTATACCCCATAAAATATCATTTTTAAAAAAGTTCAAAATGGTGTTACTTTTACCTTGTTACATTCACGTTTGACTCCCTAGGAGTTTTAGTATTTCTATGTATGCGTGATTAGATGTATATATATATGTTTTGATATGATTGCTTGCGTATGTGCAGTGTATGTATGCGCAGTATGTGCATGATGGCATGCATGTTTGGTTTGCATTTTAGGGTGTTTCAGGTGACTCGGGAGTGAGTCCGAGTGAGAGGAGAGAAGTGTGGAGTGTGGTACAGGCGTACAGGGATCCATGCAGTCGTACCAAGCAGGGGAAACAGGAGGGCTAGGGTTCCTGGAGGCCGTACGGGCGTACCGGGGAGTGGTCCGGCCGTACGTGTGCTCGCAGAAAAATTTATGCATCAAGTGAGTGGTGGCCGTACGGGCGTACCAAAGGGGGGGTACGCCCGTACCGAAGCTCGCAGGAAGTTGGGTTTGTCAGGCTTTTTAGGTTGGTACGGGCATACGGGTGGTGGTACGGTCGTACACGACTTAAGTTGGGCTTTTTCACAGAGAAACCTAAGCCCTTTTTCTTATGTTTTCTCTCCTAAAACCCTCCCAAACGTCCTAAAACCCTAGAAAACATAGAGGAAAGGATTCCTAGGCACCAGGTTAGTGCGAGAGCTTGCAGTTAAGACTAGAGCTGGTTAGCGACGGGATCACGGGCTAGAGATAGCAGTCTTCTTTCTTCAGGTTTGTGTTAGATGTTTATCGTTTGTGCTCGATATCTGAGCTTATGCTTATTTTAGTGGTTCTACGGCCCTGTAAAGCCTAGAACTGATGCTTAAGGATTGAATTCCCTGTAATTATGCTTGTGCATGCTTTTGATGCTTGTGATTGCGGTTTATTGGTTCCGAGAAGGAACGTATGTGTGGCTATTAGTTCCGGGAAGGAACGTGCCTTGTGATTATTGGGTGTTTAGCTTGTAGGATTGTTATATGGCTTGTTCACGCATTATGAATGATGGCATAGCATATCAGTATGAGGGAGTGAAATAAGGGTGGCGAAAATGAGGTACAAGAGGTACCATTTGTTATGAAAGGAGTGATACCCTACAGGTGCGAGAAGTGCCGGTATTGATCAATATGGTGAAGGGGTGCATGATACTCCTAAAAGAGCACGAGAAGTGCCAATTGAGGGTGAGTGCATTGTACGGTTGACTGTGGAGCATTCATGGTTGTGTGATTGGCTGTGTGCCGTGTGGTTTGACTCGTGCATGTGTGTGATATGAGTTATTGATTCCTAGCACCACTGAGATTATTCTTAGCGTTTATCATTTGATGAACGTAGGTCCGAGTTCAGAGGGTGAGCAGCGGGTGTAGAGGTACAGCAGCTGGTTCATGTCTTGGACTTCTGGACGGACTCCTGCAGCTTGTATATTTATGCATATTCTCTGTTTTTGTAGTATTTGGCAGTAATCTAAATGTATTGTATAAGAATCCATGTATATGTCCAGAGGTTTGTATTTATTTATTTATCTTTCTGTTTATTGGATTTTTATATGAGCATTAGAGGTTCAAAATCCCTTGTAGTATAATTATTGTTTTCCTGACATATGAAAGTGATGGTTATGCTACGGGATCATGTCGTCACCCTTCGGGTCTTGGGTCGGGGTGTGACATACCTACCCAAGCAAACAACTTAGGTTTTCACTAAATCATTACATGAATATAATAAAGAATTGTTCTCACAAGAATTCAATCTCAAATGTTTTCCTAAGGCTCACATTAAACCCTTACACATTAAATCTCACTCAATCACAATCTCTTTCTATCTCTCAAAACATAACCCAAAAGAAAGAATAATAAGGATTGGAAACCCATAAATTCTTTTCAAAAGATTTACAACTCAAGAAATTAAGAAATTAAGAAATACTTAAAAACACATAAAAAATATTTAACAAAGAAAATGATTATTGTAGATTGATTTCCTACCTCTAATAAGGTTAATCTACACTTATATAAACTATTCCAAGCTTATATGATTGTTGGGGATACATTAAATGTAAAAAATAGTCATTATACAACTTTTTTAAAAATGCTGAAAAATATGTATTTTAGCCCGTACGATCATACAGACATCCGTATAGCCGTATCACCAAATGGTACTACCGTACTAAATCTTTTGCCAAATTTTCCACCTTATACGGTCTTCCGATATATCCGTATAGCCTAGAAAACCAAATGGTACGCTCGTACGTGATCTTGTATGCTCGTATCAAGCTTAAAAATACTCAAAACTTTAATAATTTTCCTAAAATATTATTTTTTAACATCAAAACTAAGATGAACAATTCTCAGGACCTAACAATATATATTATAAAAATATATATATGTTTATTCGAAAGTAATATAGTTTCCATAAATATTTGAAAATTATAAAATGGTAAGTAGGAATTTGGAAGAGTTACAAAGAATGAAACATCACCAAGCATAACCAAATTTCAGATATCATTAAATGAAACCTTACAAAGTAAGAAGAATGGCAATTCATATGTGCAACAAAGTCCAATATATCCACCTAATCAATACCACTTCAGTTAAATTCATCAAACTCAAGATTGCTTTCACACACTATCTATCAAATTTCATTACATCTTTCCGTCTACGATGCTAACGACAAGTGAAGAAAAGACGCAGATGAAAGCAAGGCAGGAAGAAGATGGAGAAGATGAAGAAGCAGCACAAGTATCTGCCGAATTGGCAAGTGGTAAAGGAACATGGAAGCACGCAGCTTTTCATGTGGCCACGACAATTGCCACTCCGGCTGCTTATGCACCTTTACCTTTTGCTCTTGCTTCTCTCGGTTGGACCCTCGGTATGTGATTATTTTCTTTCATCATGCCAAATATCTTGTCATGATAGCTTCCATTTAATCGTAGGAGCAACTAGTTTGGTGGGTGCAACACTTGCTACATGGTATTCAAGCCTATTGGTTGCATCTTTGTGGAGATGGAACGGGGAGAAGCAGATCACTTACAGGCATCTGGCACAAAGCATTTTTGGTCAAGTTTCTTTTCCTCTTCTAAAAACCAAAACAAACAAAGAAATTACTACAATTTGGACATAGTGATTTCTGAAACTAAACCCTTTTCCTAATTCTTTAAGGGACATGGGGTTACTGGTCTATTGCAATATTTCAGCAGGTGGCTTCTGTGGGCAATAACATTGCCATCCAAATCGCTGCTGGAAGTAGCCTCAAGGTTGGTTTGTTGCTTTCACCATGAATCTTGCACAATTTGATTCCTCTTCTTAGGCTTTGAATTTTCCCTTTTCTGTAGGCAGTGTACAAATATTATCACAAGCAAGGTACTCTAACATTGCAGCATTTCATTATCTTCTTTGGAGCATTTCAAGTTTTCCTATCTCAGCTCCCTAATATCCACTCCTTGAGATGGGTCAATGGACTTTGCACTTTCAGTACTATTGGCTTTGCTGGTACTACCATTGGTGTTGCCATATATAATGGTATGCTTGCAACTTTCAAGTCACTTGATATTTGCTTGTTAAACTCGTGGAAATTCACAATAGCAACTGAAATTTTGCTATGTAGGAAGAAAGATTGATAGAAATTCAGTAAGTTACAGTTTGCAAGGAAGCTCCACTTTCAAGAAATTCAAAGCATTTAATGCGTTGGGCGCAATTGCCTTTTCATTTGGGGATGCAATGCTTCCAGAAATTCAGGTCAGAATATGTTAGCTTCACACCGACCTTGGTAATCACTATCTGAATAATACACCATTTCTTTGATATGATTTCATAACCAGAATACAGTGCGAGAACCTGCAAAAAAGAACATGTATAAAGGTGTATCGGCGGCATATGGGGTTATCATCCTGATTTACTGGCAACTGGCGATTGGTGGATACTGGGCATTTGGGTCACAAGTCCAGCCTTACATCGTTGCTTCTCTTACCATCCCAGAATGGACAATTGTCACGGCAAATCTCTTTGCTGTTATTCAAATATCAGGATGCTACCAGGTGATCCTTGCGATATTTCCTCGCTTTCTGCATAGATTGAAAATTCCAACCACCTTCTTCTTTTTGGTACAGATATATTGCAGGCCTACATTTGCCTACTTTGAGGGTAAGAAACAATGGAGCAAAGCTGCCTGCCAAATCCCTGCAAAAGAATGCATAATCCGTCTGGTTTTCACCTCGATTTACATTGTGGTGATCACTCTAGTGGCTGCAGCCATGCCATTTTTCGGAGACTTTGTATCGATATGCGGTGCCATAGGATTTACTCCGCTGGATTTTGTTTTCCCTGCAATAGCATATCTGAAATCTGGAAAAATCCCAGAAAACAGCAAGCTTCGAGTTCCAATACAGCTTCTTAATGCTGCAATAGCTGGTTGGTTCTCTGTGGTGGCAGTATTGGGTTGCATTGGCGCCGTCAGGTTCATCCACGATGATATCAAGACGTTCAAGTTTTTCCATGACATGTAACTCGATTCATTCTTGATTTTAAGATCCTCTGTCATCTGTGCATAGCAAATAATATGATTTTTAGTTATTCTGAATCTTATAATATAATTTGTTTTTCTCTTCGAAATTTCACCTATACTAAAACATAATTAAACCCATCGTTTACTACGTTATTTTTAAAAAATTATTAATAAAAAATATTATATATTTGATAATATTTATATGAATAATTAAATTTAAAATTATTTTATATATTTATAAGATTATAATTTTATAAAATTATATAATTAAAATTAAATTATTACATGAATTAATAATAAACCGACTCATGAATCAAAACTCCCCCGTTATGTCGTGCTCGCCATTCCAATGCCACAAACAATCATACAATAAATATCCAAAAACCAAAAACTACCCTGAAAAAGAAAAGAACTCAATCGCCGCTGCCACCACCACCACTACTAAAATTCTCATCATTTACTCGCCCGCACTCAATCGCCGAAGCAACAGGTCGAGTGAAACGCAATCTCTCCTACTTTCGCATAAACTACGCTTTTTTTGTCCTCTTCATCATATTCCTTAGCCTATTATGGCACCCATTGTCAATGATTGTTTTCTTAATCGTCCTCATCCCATGGTTTTTCCTTTACTTCTTTCGCGACCAACCTCTGATCATTCTCCACCGCCCGATTGATGACCGTCTCGTTCTTGGGTTGTTGTCGGTTATTACAGTGGTGGCATTACTACTTACGCACGTGTGGGTAAATGTCTTGGTTTCGGTTATAATCGGGGTTATGATTATTATTTTACATGGTGTTATTAGACGAACTGAAGATTTGTACTCTGATGAACAGGATTTCGGCAACAGTGGGTTACTTTCTGTTGTGGGTAGAGTCCTGTAAGATCTGGTCAATGTCCGTTTATGGTTCTATAATAAGTCGAGTTCTTAATCTCTCACTGAAAGGTAAACAAGACACAAGCCGTTCATGGAAAGAAGAGTGTATTTGATGTCCGTTCATATGAATTGTAACAGTAAAATTCTATCAGAATCCAACTCGTGTGCAGCATGGCAGCTAAGGAAAAAAAATGTTGGAACATCTTTAATTGTTAATCGGAAGATGTATTTGTAAAGAAGTAATGATCGCAACAATGGTGGACTTGCTTGCTCCTCTAATGATGATTCAATGTCGACAAGTTGAACACTCATTCCTGTACTCCTGCAGGGGGCGGATCCAGGGGGGTGGCAGTGGGGGCACTTGCCCCACTCATTCAAAAATTTTCAATATAAATATACGTAATTTTTAATAAAATTTATATAAATATATATAATTTGCCCCCACTGATTTTTACAAACCTAAATTTGCCCCCCCTGAATTCATTCTCTGGATCCGCGATCGTGTTATTGACAACATTCCGGTTCTGGACATATGAGAAAACTCGGACCCACCGGCAGAACTGCCTTGCGTGCGTGGGACACTGGGCAAATCTCCGTTTCATCACCAGTGAGGTTCATAGCAGCACATTGTTAGTGAAGATATGTAAGGGCAGAGATATGGCATCTTTACGACTCATGGGTCGGGACCTTCCGAGCATAGCCCAACACCATCACAAAATCCTTGGTTGAAGAACCGATGGACGCTGGCGCTCGTTCGAGAGTTGATGCTGTCTGGAACCATATATCGACTAAATTGTACAACAGTAAAGTGGGCAATACAGGCTGCCCCATACATCTGATCTCAACCTGCAAGACAGCATCCACAACTTGGGGATTACGTTGCGAATACAAGGATTAACTTCCAAATATCTTATTCAACTCGAGCTTATTAATTTTGTTTCTTTCAAATATCCTTTTCTGTTCATTTTCAATCATCATTGTAAGAAGAACAGAAAAGGAGAGTTGCAGGTTATATGTTTTCAATTTAACGAACTGAAAGTATTTCTTTGAAAAGCTCTCCTCACCTCAGCTTCGCTAGCAAGGTCAAGTTTCTTCATCAGGTACTTCTGGATGAACGAAACAGGCAAATTTCCATCCCTGACACACCAGGAAATTAGTTGATTCCTTTCACTTTAAACAACGTGGACAGTATTTTTACGTATAATCAGCAAACAAACCGCCGAAAAACAAGAAGGTTCACTAATGCCTAATGCAAGAAGAACAAGGTTATTTGCACCATTTAGACAAAGTTTATATACGCCAGGTGACTCGTTGATAGAATCTCCAAGTTATTGGTAATATGTCGGGTTAACCTTGGTAACTAAATATTAGATTAACAGGATGAGAAAAAGAACTCGAGCATGATATTGGAAAAGCATAAGAAAGGAAAATGAATCTCACTTTATCCTCAAGTAATTTGCAGGAATTTGCGGTAAGGGTGCATCTCCTTCCCTGGAATAAGCATAAAAATTATAATGAGACACATTCTAAATTTTCCAATATGCAAGCAAAGTAGTATGCTTATTTAAAGTTGGAATTTGGAAATCATTCTCACTGATCCTCTGAAGCAACTAGTGAAAACCAAACTGGTCCAGCTCTTTTATCATGCCTTGCACTGGCAGCGTCCAGCACAGCTTGGGATGAGATGCCTGAATCCCCAAAAGTAGTTGCCTTTTTTCGGCGAATCCTGCGCAGCCTTTTGTGGCCTGATAGCTGTATAGGTGCATCAGTGTCATTTTTCTCATCCTCTACTTTTATGATGGCTTTGTTTTCCTTGAACTTCGTTTTCCGCATTTGAGGTTCATTGTCTTGACCATGTGTGGATTCTTGTTTAGCATTAGAAACCTGAATGGACTTGAAAGAATTGGTCCTATTTGCAACTTCTACTAAACAATTTAGAGGTTGCCAGAGATCTGACGATTTTGTGTCCCATGATTCAGCACCATTCTCGGTTTCATTATTATGAAAAAATTCACTACCCTCAGCAGAGGTTGAATTTTGCGCGAGTAAAATATATATGTTCGGAATTTTGAACAAGATATAAAGTAAGCACACTGCTATTTCTCAAGCTACCGGAAAAGTGAAAGAACAGAAAGAAGGCATTCTAATTTCTCTTACTTGCTTTATCTTCTGATTGATCTTATTGACAGTTTCAGGAGAACTTGAGTTCTCCAGGCAGTCTTCTGCAAGGTCTTCCTCCTTCTTAACACGTTTGTCAATTGGAAAACTCGCACTTCGCAAAACAGTAGCTTTTCTTAGAAAACCTTTCATTCTTCTTCCAATAGTTGGAGCGTGGGAAGATACCTTGGGAGCATTGACAACCAGTGATGAAAGTGATCTCTCCTTCCTTCTAACAAGCAACGGAACCAAGGGTGTAACTTCAGGTGCCTCGACCTTTCTTCTTTTTAACGGGAAAATCTTGGCCCTTACATCTTGCAAATTGTGGTCCGGCCTGATGTCAATATGAGCAGGACTCAATTCATATGGACTGGACTTCGTAACAAAATCTGAACAAATTCTACAATATAAAAATACGTCTTCCTAGATTTATCTCAGTATATACGATCTAACCCTATCTGGTCAACATTTATCCTCATCCTCCATACCTCACCTACACAAAAGGGATTTCTAAGCATACCCCAATTCGGTCCTCAACATAATGGAACCATAGTACCATAGGTAATAAACGAATGCAACATTGACAAGTCTACTATCCTAACAGGCTAATGCACTACAAGTCATTTATTTGCAGATCCAGTAACTGGCTAGTATTCTCAGGATCATGGTTTTTATGTCGTGAACTCTCAACTAGGTCCCTGAAAAATTCATTTCCTCCGAGCCTCAACGCACTGAACTCCTTTTTGTCGAGTCTCCAGGATACGTTACATTTTCAAAGAAGTGGTACTTAATAACCCCTGTAGTCCATTCTCTAATACAACACACCATTGTTGATAAAACCTTTCGGCATCAGTAACCATTCCAAAATCCATTGTTCTTAGAGATTTTATATATATGAGACCAATCAGAAAGTTCAAACCTTTGCTCTCAAAACTCTGAATTACATATGATATATGCTTAAAATTCCAATAAAATTTTATCAATAAGCAATCTACAGTAGAGGCATTGGCTACTACTAATGTGATTTGAGCCTCGGTCATATTCAAGAAAACAACAACTTACAATACCCATTGAGAAGATGTCAATCATATTCTAGTAAGGACGAGAGAAAGCAACAGCTAGTTAAGAACAAGAATCTTACCTTAATTTTTCCAATGGAACACAACCCAGATCGATGTTGCATATGGGACAACTGTCTACTTCTTCATCTGAAATCTTCTTATATATGCACTTTCTGCAAACTGAATGAAATTCAATAGAAACAAGACATTTTTATTTCCTCATTTAGTATACAACTAAAGAGGCAACCTTTACCAAAACTAAATTGTGGATACAATGAAAGGTTTAAGAACTTAGACATCGGTTCTTGAAGTTAAACCACAAAACTCTAGTCAAAAAGCAGGTATCAGATTATGTTATAACATCACATTCAACCAAAAGAAATGGACTTTAATTCCATCAAGCCATTAATAAAGGAAAACAGAAAAAGAAACCACCTCCAGGTCAAAGCCAAATCAAGATAAAGCAAAAGAAGAAAAATATGCTTTAAAAAAGCAATGAACTACCACAATCCAGATATAGATTAACATCGAAATGCAAAACAACAGAGAGAGAAGAAATAGAAAAACCATGAAATAAAGCAAATTAAGAATTAAATTGAAGTTTAAGTCAGAAAAATTTACTAACACGTGTGGAGACATTCAGATATGGTAGTAGCATCTTTTAATAACTTATTGCAGAGAGGGCAAGTCATGCAAGCTGCAATAGTTTCTCTTTTCACCTTCACCACTTGACTTGCCATTTCTCGTCTATTTCTTCTTCTTTTTGTGGCTTTTCCCTTCTTCTTCGAAATCCTCTCTTCACGTGTTTCAGCAGAACGAACTGCATGTTACAACCATCAAGAAAGAAAGAAAGAATCATACAAGATTCACGTTCATGAATCTATCCGTGTATTTATCAGCATTAGAGATAGGAAATGGACATAACAAGAAGCAGAAAGAAACAACACAGCAAGGATAGCAACAAAGCTGTATTATGGCACTTGTGTGTATAGATATGATATAAAAGAGGAGAAAGCAGGAAACTTTACGATCTAAAATGAGAGAGTTTCAAGATTTGGAGATGTGGGTAATTAAGATTTGTGGAGAATAGACATGGGTGTTGTTGGATTTGGACAGAAAGCAGCTGGTTCTGTAGGGAAAGAAGAAGGGCTTTATTGGGTTGGGTCGTTCCTAGTTTAACAGACATCAACCTAAGAGACTTTCTTTCTTGTTTAATTTCGTGCCATAATAATTTCTATCATATTAATTGAAATTCAAAAAAAATTTAAAAATTTAAAATATTTTAATTTTAATTTGGGGGAAAACTTTTCAAATAATGGTATGGGAAATTTTAGATTAGAAAAATAATAAAATTTTAAAAAATATTTATAAAAATAATGAATAATTTTAAATTTATTTTTAAAAATAGCAATTATTATTAAAAAAAACTAATGGTTTTATAATAAATTTTAAATGAAATTATATTAAATCTCTAAATTTATCACAATTTAATCTTTCCAAGTAATTTTAACTTTTTTCAAAGGAAAGCCTTAAATTATCCATAAATTTATAATTGACCATATAAAAATGCACATTAAATGTTCAAATGAGAATTAAAAAAGAAAAATTGATATTTTTATATTTTTATTAAAGGGATCGGCTAAATGCATTTTAATTATTGTATTATAAGTTTATGGGTATAATTTTAGCTGTAAAATGGGTCAAAATCATAATATTTGCAAGTGTTTTCCATCCAAGTGTCCATTCTTGTGATGTGGTGTGGCATCATGCACTTGCCAATGTGTTTAATACTCTTTATGAATTTAAAAACGATGATCAACCATTAGAAGCCGCAGCTCACCCCCTCTATCCTCCATAAAAAAAAAATCAATGAAGAGCCTAAAATGATACCACCCTCTTTTGGGAATTATTCTTAAACATATGCATTTAGTTGTTACACTTGCAGTTATAGCCAAGATCAGTTTTTTCTTAAGCAGCATATGATGTAATTGGTTAAACTGAATACCACTATCAAGTCGTATGTTTGAGAAGATGATTGGTTATCAATGCTACGTTCTAAACTGGTCAGATTCCATGAATTGCAAGGTCACTTGGTTGCTCTTAAGATCCTCATACAAGATTCGTCTTCAAATATTACACAGACTTCTGTCACACTTTTACCACAACTACCTGCATTCTTGATATGCTTCTTCTCATCAACTCAACCTTGGAGATCTTATTCAACACCACAAGCTAATGGTCGGACCACTTGCTTACCTTTTAGCTTCTATTTTTGTAATGAACCACAAGTCTCCTAATATAATAGCCAACTATCATGTCACCCATAAGCAAAGAATACACAAGATTGTTGTAAACACGGAATGGATAAAGCAGAGTCATAGCTAAAATTTAAGAAAAATAAAGATAAAACATATATATTTCACATAAAAAACTTCTAAATAAATTAGGATAAAAACCATAGACGAAGAATCAAAGAATTTTATTAAAATAAATAAATTAGAGTTACAAAACTCTCTACAAAAACACTATCGAATTTTCTTTCTGCCTTTCTGTGGGATTTTTAGGATGAGATTTCCCTTTACTGCCTTTGCCTATTTATAGACAGAGGGTACTCATATAAACCGTATATACAACTATTAATTAATAATTAATTTTTTTTATAAATCAAAAATTTTGACGCCTACCACAGCTGTGCACAGTTGTCTCATACTTTTCAAACAATATGATGCCCATAATCTTGGCAGCTCATAATCTTCCACTTGAAGATTTGATTGAGAATCAATCAGATCTTTACATCATTCTTTCGTCTTTATCTTTCTATGCTGCTTATGCTTCTGTCAGGCCACTAGAGGATTGATATCAAATAAACTTGTCAGTATTAACTGTCTTTATCATAAAATTTGTTAGGTTATCTTTAGTATGTATTTTTTACATATCCACTGTGCCCTCTTCCACTTTCTCTCAAACGAAGAACGAAGTGATATTAGACTCGTATGTACTTTGACTTAGAATGAAAAGCTGGATTCCTTACGAGATGCAAGGTACTTTAACTATCATAAAACAAAGAAATCTTTTCTTATTTATGCTCGAGCTCATCCATTATCATTTTCAACCATATTGGCTCCTTACTAGATTGTGTAGCTACTACATATTTTATTTTTATTGTTGAAGTTACCATAACTGATTGTAGTTTTGATACCTAGCTCACAGCTTTGCCAATAAGTATGAACATATACCCTGTGGTGGATTTACTTTTGTTAAGATCACCTGCATAATCCGAGTCAACATATCCTCTGACAATAAAGTTTGATCCTTTATAACATAAAACAACATCTGAGATTCCTTTAATATATATTAGAATCCTCTTCACGACATTCTAATACTTTCTACCAGGATTTACCATATATCAACTCATTACTCCCATTGCATGTGTAATGTCTGATCGTGTACAAATCATTGTGAATATTAGACTCCCCGCTGCTAATGCATATGGTATTTGAGACATTTCAATCCTTTCTTCTTCATTGTTAGGACCCATAATCGTAAAACCTTTTTCAAATAATTTTTCTGAGAAAGTCAAATCTTCCTATTATTTTTGTCTCTATGAATTTGCATCCCTAGAATCCTATTTGCTAGTCCCAAGCCCTTCATTTTAAATTTTCTAGCCAACTGTGCCTTCAATTCTCTAATATGATCTTTGTTAGGGCTTGCTACTAACATGTCATCTACACACAACAACAAGGTAATGAAATCACTTTTACCAAACCTTTTGAAATATGCACAAGAGTTTGAATTAAGTCTGTTGTATCCAAGGCTCATGATGAAGGAATCAAATCTCTTATACCAATACCTCAGTACCTGCTTTAAACCATATAGAGATTTGTTCAACTTGCAAACGAAGTTCTGCTTTCCTTTTTCTTGAAAACCTTTTGGCTAGAGCATATAAATTTCTTCTTCAATATCTGCATGAAGAAAAACTGTTTTCACATCTAGTTATTCCAGATGTAAGTCAAATGTAGCACACATTTCCAGAACTACCCGAACAATTGTTAGTCGAGCCATAGGGGAAAATATTTCATTAAAGTCAATCTCCTCTTTCTGATCATATCCTTTCACCACTAATCTTGTACAAAACCATTCCACTTGATCATCACTATTTCTTTGATCTTAAAGATCCATTTATTACTAATGGTCTTTCTTCCTTATGGTAATATTACGAGCTCCCAAGTCTTGTTCTTATGCAAAGCTTCCATTTCTTCCTGCATTACTGTTATCCATTAAGATGCATTTAAATTTCTCATTGCTTCCTGAAAAGGTAATGGCTCCCCTTTCTTAATTAGAAGACAGTATGTAACATTATTACCCATAACATAATCATTATGCTAGGATGGTATAAATTTTACATGCTTTCCCTTTCCAAGTTCTACCTTTTTAGACTTGGTTGGCTCTTCTTCCTCATGCTCTGGTGTTGCTTTAGAAGAATCTTTTTCTGTAAACTTCTTTTCCACCTGTATAGCTGTAGTTTCTGAACTTTCTTTCAAAGTACTATTATTTTCTCCCTTCAATTTATCTTCTAAAAAGATAACATCCATGCAAATTATAACCTTATGGGTAGTGGGTTCCCACAAGCGATACCCTTTTACAACTATCAATATATCTTAAGAATAAATACTTCCTGGATTTTATATCCAACTTTATAGTTTATTGGGCATTATACATTATGCACATAGGACTTTCAAATATATAGAGGATTGAATAATCAACTGGCTTCCCAGTCTACATCTTCATCGATGTCCTTAATTCAATTAATATAGATGGAGATCGATTAATCACATAACAAGTAATGTTGACTGCTTCTGCCCAAAACGCCTTATCTAGGCTTACAGCTTCCAACATTGCTCTTGTTCTTTCTAACAGAGTTTTATTCATCCACTCTGTCACTCCATTTTATTATGAAGTATATGCCATAGTGAACTACCTTTTAATGTCTTCTTGCTTACAAAAGTTATCAAATTCATTATCAATGTATTCTCCTCTATTATCTATCCTCAAACACTTGATCTTATTGCCTGAATCAAGTTCAACTCATGCTTTGTAAGATTTGAAAATTGCAAACATATCTTCCTTGCTCTTGATAAAATACATCCAATATCTCCTGGAGTAGTCATCGATGAAGGACACAAAGTACTTTGCTCCTTCCAGTGATGAAACTGGTGCTTACCATATATCAGAGTGAACCAATTCAAGAATATTCTTGCTTCTAAAATTGGATGTATTGAACTTTAGTCAATGCTTCTTGCTTATTATGCAGTGCTCATAAAATGGTAGTATCACATTTGTAAGACTCGAAAGTAGATTTTTCTCAATAAGAATCTTCATGCCTTATTCAGATATATGTCCAAGTTTCTGATGTCACACCATTGTAGATCTTTCAATTGAATTTAAAGCAACAAATACTTCTGCTTCTTACACAGTCTCTCCATTAAGCATATACAAATTTATAGCAACTTTTTCTCCTTTCATAATTACCAGCGCTCCTCGGCTAATCTTTATGATACCTTTTTAAACTTTGATAATACAATCAAGATCATCCAGTTATCCTACAGATAATAAATTCTTCTTAAGGCCTTCTACATGTTGCACTCCTTGAATAGTATGGACTATTCCATCATGCATCTTTAACCTGATGGTTCCAATGCCTACAATCTTTAAGGCATCATCTTCACAACTATACATAAATCCTCTTAAGATAGGTTCATAATGATGGAACCATTCTCTTTGAGAGGTCATATGATAAGTTGCCCTTGAGTCAAGAAGCCACATATTAGCAAACTTCTTCCTACTCTCAGTTGATATTGTTGCTTTCCAGCATAATACATCTCCATCATCTGAAGTGCTTGCTATGTTCCCTTGAGAATTGAAATTCTTTAGACTCTAATAATCCTTCTTTAAGTGACTTTAAGTGACATTTCTTACTATAATGGTAGCATTTAAAATTCTTCTTACTCTTTGATTTTGATCTACTATGATTGTGACTCCCACTTAGGCCATGTTTTATTGATCTCTTCTTATCACTATTAAAGTATCTACTTATTGTGAACTAGCTTGTTTATCCTCTTTGTTCCTTCATTTATTTTCTTCTTCAAGAATAATCACTGCTATATCATCAAAGACCAGAGAATCAGAATGAACATTATTCATAAGATTGATGATAAGTTGATCATACAAATCTAGTAAACTTTGAAGTAGAAGTTTTGCATGTTCTTAATACTCTATTTTATAGCCCAAAAATGTAAGCTGAGAAAATAGAGTATTCAAGACATTAAGGTGCTCTGTCATTGATGGAGATTCTGCCATTCTCAAGGTGTAAAGTTTCCTTTTAAGGAAAATTTTGTTATGCAACAATTTGGTCTCGTATAATTTGATGAGGTGATCTCATATCTTCTTTGTCATTTTTTTCTTCTATACTAGACAATATCTCATTTGTAAGTGCCAGATGTAGGTTTGCTATAGCATTCCTGTTACGCCCACGTCTAGGACCCTAGGAGTTTGTATGCCTATACGTATGTATACGTGTATAAATATGAGTATGCATGGATGTACGTGTGTATGTATGTATATGTATATGTATACATGTGTGTATAGGTGTACGTGTACGTATATATGTGTCTACGTGTATGTGTACATGTATTGATGCTTGGTAGAGGGGTAGGAGTCTTGGGGGTAAATGTGACTTTTGACCCTTTGACTCTTTGACTTTTTCACCATCCATATA